>JAVIWB010000169.1:0-142355 GCA_031893035.1 Dermolepida albohirtum | reverse complement strand
AAGGGTATTAATGAAATGAATGAAATAATGTATATACGAGGGAGCGTTTTTATATTCGCGGAATGAGCGGATTGTAGAGGGGTGAGTAGGCGCATTGGGGATGTGGCCTGTGCAGCGACTCATGATTAGTATAAATACGAAGTTTCATTGTTATTAGACAGTTAGTCTTTGAGCTATCGTCAACCAAGTAACATAATCAGGAGTGAAAAGTGAAATATGGAAAAAATCGAATATTGTGCCTTTATAAAGTTCCTTACCAGGCAAGGAAAATCAGTCGCGACCATAATGAATGAGATGTCATTGGTTTACGGCGACTCTTGTCCAGGAAAAACCATGGTGTACAAGTGGCATAGTTTATTTAAACAAGGAAGGGAATCCCTTGAAGACGACCCGAAGCCGGGCAGGAGCATTGAGGTGACCACGCCAGCACTTATCCAAAAAGTTGAACAAATTGTACTCGAAGATGCTCGACTAAAGAAGAAACAACTCGCAGGAATGGTTGGAGTATCCGATACAACAATTTTTAAAATCCTACACGATCATCTCGGAATGTCTAAGGTCAGCGCAAGATGGGTGCCGAGAATGCTCACGCCGCCGCAAAAACAACAGCGCGTAGAGTGTTCGCGTGCATTTTTGGACCTCTGTAATGAAGACAAGGATGGTGTATTGAGTGGAATTGTTACTGGAGACGAAACTTGGGTTCATCATTATGAACCTGAGTCCAAACAAGACTCCATGCAGTGGCATAAAAAGGGCACAGCACCTCCCAAGAAATTTAAAGTGTCACAATCAGCTGGGAAATTCATGGCAACGGTATTTTGGGACGCGGAAGGAATATTGTTGATTGATTATAAAGGTAAAGGTGTTTCTATAACCGGAGAATATTACGCTTCAATATTAGAGCGACTAAAAGAAGCCATTAAAGAGAAAAGACGGGGAAAATTGACAAAAGGTGTTTTGCTTTTGCACGACAACGCGCCCTTCCACAAGAGCCGCGTTGCGTTAGCTGCCCTGCATAAGGTAGGCTTCGAAATTGTGAATCACCCACTCTACAGCCCAGACCTGGCCCCGATTAATTATTATCTGTTTCCGAAAATGAAAAAAGAGCTGCGGGGTAAAAAAATTACTGCCGATGATGAAGTCAAGGAGGCAGTTTCGGCGTATTTTGCAGATAAAGAGAAATCATTTTTTTATGAGGGTATAAATAAATTAATTGAAAGATGTGAAAAATGTGTCCGTCTTGCAGGTGAATATATTGAAAAAGAAAAATAATTTGGTTTTTTTATTTCCGCCCCTTGTCCCCCATTCCGCGAATATAAAAACGCTCCCTCGTATATCGACCACAGAAATCAACCATTTTATTTATTTGAATATTGTACAAACTGAATGCTCTCTTGGCCTAATTAATTTGAAATAACACCAGTTCAATTATTGAAAGTTTAAAAAAAATTGAAGGAAGTTAAATACATATGTATATGTAATTTAAAGGTGTTTCAAATTGTGTTCAAAATATGGATTGCGCACTGAATTTGTCTGGGTATGTGGGTATTATTAAAAAGTGTGATATATGACATTTATAAAAATGGCTTCGTACACGGTACAACAACGCATTCAAATTGTCGAATTATTTTATGAAAATCAGCGTTTTGAGAAAAGAGTTTTTAGAAAATTACGTGAAAGTTATGATTTACATAATCGTCCATTTGAAAGCACTATTGGTCGAATTATTAAAAAATTTCAAGAGACCGGTTCCGTGGAAGATCAAAAAAGTAAAAATACAGTCGTAGTGGTCGCTCACATGAAAATATTGGTTTGGTTCATGAAAATGTTGCTGAAGATCCTGAAATGTCCATTAGACGACATTCACAACAACTTGGATTTAGTGGATCAACAACATGACGTATTTTAGCTCTGAAGACATATACGGTTCAAATAACACAGGAACTAAAGACATTAGATCATTTAAAACATCGCGCATTTGTCAATTTCATCAATGAACAACCAGTTGATTTTTCTCAAAAAATAATGTTTTCCTATAAGGCACATTTTAAGCTTTGCGACTATGTTAATAAACAAAATTGCCGTATCTGGGGGAGGAAAACCCACGAATGAGAAATCTATACATCCTAAACGAGTTACTGTTTGGTGTGCATTATGGTCAGGTTGTGTAATTGGTCCTTATTTCTTTGAAAATGCTGCTGGTGAAGCTGTAACTGTCAATGGTGATCGATACCGTCGGATGATAACCGAATTTTCGTGGCCTGAATTAACGAATATTGATCTAGAGGATATGGGGTATCAACAGGATGGCACTACACCTCACTTTTTACACGAATCAATTGATTTATTGAGAAAAAAATTTCCTGGACGTGTAATCTCAAGAAGCGGTGATGTTAATTGGCCACCAAGATCATGCGATTTGACACCGTTACACTATTTTCTTTGAGATTATGTGAAAAGTCAGGTTTATAAAAACAATTCACAATCAATTCCTGCTTTGAAAGATGAAATAAATCGTGTCATTGGTGAGATAGAACCTCAATTATGTCAAAATGTCATTGAAAATTTTAACAGAGCGGAGCTGCAAGAGGAGGCCATTTGGCAGATATTATTTTTCGTATACAAATGTCATAACTGATACTTCAATTATCAATAAAAAGTTTTTGAAAGTGAATGCAAATTATGTGTTTTATTTATTCTTTACAAAAAGCGCGAAATTTGAAACTCCCTTTATAATAAAACTTAAATTTTCCAGTAAATATTACACTTTTTTCCATTATTTTCTGGGTGAACAAACACTTATGGCAGATAGTGTACCTCTAGTATCAGTATACGTAGACCATTAAAGGGCGCGCAATTCTAATATGATTTTAAAAAATTACCTCCACTGATAAGATCCGTCAGGATTGATATCATTACTTTGTGTAATGATAGTTTTCTGAAGATATAGCGGTAGCTCTTTGCGTTGTACAGGAGGTGCCATCTGTTTTGGAGGTTGAGGCGGTGGCGCATGCACTGCTCCAATAACAAAAAGGATAATCTGCAGAAGTTTCAGTAATTTCATACATTAGTTGTATACGATTCGTCCGTAATATAAATTTAGGGAAATGATCAGATAATATATAATCAAAATAACAAAATCTATTACAAATTTAAAGTATCTAAACGCTTTAAATGCTTTGTTCTAGATCCAAAGTGCGAAATTTAACTTAAAGATAGTACATACCAGTTTGTACATTGTAATTTTGGTCGCACACAGATATCGACTGACGAAACCGATGCAATAATTCCGTTTATATGCCTAAAGATATTCATGACGAGAAGGAGAAATTCATGCCGATGAAGAGGTCACGTGCCGCCATAAGTACTTCTTACTAGATACAATACATTATTATAAGCCTAGCGTATACATAACATGTTATGTAAAATTACTTTGTATGTGACTGTTACAGTTCAGTTTAACGAAAGTAAATAAATTCTTGTGCTCGGAGACACTTATCATCATATTCTGATTAATTATTATGCAAATATACAATAAAAAAATTTACGCAAACATTATTTGATTCAAAAAGTAGCGATCTACAACTTAAAAAACTTTGTGTGATGCAGAAACGGAACTTGAACATACATACATACATATGTACATACATACTTTGATTCCCAATATTACACTCAGACTTTTTATATGTTCCAAGTAATATAAAGATTTTTACTATATTATTTTAATGTTATTTAGTATGTACGAGGGAGCGTTTTTATATTCGCGGAATGGGGGACAAGGGGTGGAAATAAAAAAACCAACACACATCTTTCAATTAATTTATTTATACCCTCATAAAAAAATGATTTCTCTTTATCTGCAAAATACGCCGAAACTGCCTCCTTGACTTCACCATCGGCAGTAAATTTTTTAGCCCGCAGCTCTTTTTTCATTTTCGGAAACAGGTAATAATCACTCGGGGCCAGGTCTGGGCTGTAGGGTGGGTGATTCACAATTTCGAAGCCCACCTTATTTATTCAGGGCAGCTAACGCAACGCGGCTCTTGTGGACGGGCGCGTTGTCGTGCAAAAGCAGAACACCTTTTGTCAATTTTCCCCGTCTTTTCTCTTTAATGGCTTCTTTTAGTCGCTCTAATATTAAAGCGTAATATTCTTCGGTTATAGAAACACCTTTATCTTTATAATCAATCAACAATATTCCTTCCGAGTCCCAAAATACCGTTGCCATGAGTTTCCCAGCTGATTGTGACACTTTAAATTCCTTGGAAGGTGCTGTGCCCTTTTTATGCCACTGCATGGAGTCTTGTTTGGACTCAGGTTCATAATGATGAACCCAAGTTTCGTCTCCAGTAACAATTCCACTCAATACACCATCCTTGTCTTCATTACAGAGGTCCAAAAATGCACGCGAACACTCTACGCGCTGTTGTTTTTGCGGCGGCGTGAGCATTCTCGGCACCCACCTTGCGCTGACCTTAGACATGCCGAGATGATCGTGTAGGATTTTAAAAATTGTTGTATCGGATACTCCAACCATTTCTGCGAGTTGTTTCTTCTTTAGTCGAGCATCTTCGAGTACAATTTGTTCAACTTTTTGGATAAGTGCTGGCGTGGTCACCTCAATGCTCCTGCCCGGCTTCGGGTCGTCTTCAAGGGATTCCCTTCCTTGTTTAAATAAACTATGCCACTTGTACACCATGGTTTTTCCTGGACAAGAGTCGCCGTAAACCAATGACATCTCATTCATTATGGTCGCGACTGATTTTCCTTGCCTGGTAAGGAACTTTATAAAGGCACGATATTCGATTTTTTCCATATTTCACTTTTCACTCCTGATTATGTTACTTGGTTGTCGATAGCTCAAAGACTAACTGTCTAATAACAATGAAACTTCATATTTATACTAATCATGAGTCGCTGCACAGGCCACGTCCCCAATGCGCCTACTCACCCCTCTACAAGCCGCTCATTCCGCGAATATAGAAACGCTCCCTCGTATATCCATGGAAAATTTATTTGAATAGTAGTTGTGTAGGTTATTTTACGCCAAGATTGATTGGTCTTTGCACATGAAACCTTTGGCCACGCAGGCCGTACTTGATTTTCGGAAAAGTAAAGAGATCGTTTGGACTTAGATCCGGACTGTACGGAGGATGGTCCAACAATTAGACGTTTTAATGCGTTAAAAATTTAATTGTCTTGCGTGCAGAAGTTTCCAATATATAGTTTTAAGCACTTTTAACTAAACTGTCGACCAAAGGAAATAAACACTAAAAAATAAAGTTTCTCGTTATTGAAAATTATATTATTTTCTGCTATTCCATCGTTAATTAAATACACAGAAATTACTTAAAGGTTTCTACGCTGGAGAAGGACTCGAACCTCTATCTGCCGTTTTCTAGACGACTGCTTTACCAATTAAGCCACCAGGCAGTGTAACTTCGTGTCCTCTAACACACCATAATTAATTAATTAATTTCTGTGTATTCAATTAACCATGGAATAGCAGAAAATAATATAATTTTCATTAAATTTCCCATCGTGAAAAAGCTTAATTATATGTTTATATACAAGGTTTTCCAATAAGTGTGTGTGTTTTTAAAAAAAAAACATACCCACTTATTGTTAAGAAAATTCAAAAGTTTTTTTATTTAATGTGAAGTACAATCGATACAATTAAGCTCTAAATAAAACGTCATTCAAATGGCCTCCACGACTTCTTCTGCAGGAACGAATTCGAGACACCCAATTTTCGAGCACTTTTTCCACTAAATCTAGTCGTACGTCATGAATGGCACGTTCAATATTGACTTGTAAAGCTTGAAGAGAGTCTGGTTTACTTCGATAGACCAATGACTTCAAATAACCCCACAAGAAATAGTCCAATGGTGTTAAATCACAACTTCTTGGAGGCCGTTCAATATCACAATTTCTTGAAATAATCGAATCTCCAAATTTTTCTCGCAATAATTCTATTGTTGCATTTGCTGTGTGGCACGTAGCCCGTCTTGTTGGAACCAAATGTTGATCAACTTTTTCCAATGTCGGCCATAAAAAGTTGGTTATCATCAATCTATACCGCTCTCCATTGACAGTAACAGTGATACCAGCTTAATTTTGAAAGAAGTACGGACCAATGATTCCACCATACCAAAAATCACACCAAACTGTTAATTTAGGTGAATGTAATGGGTTTTCATAAATAATTTGTGGATTTTCTTCGCACCAGAATCGACAGTTTTGTTTATTTACCACACCATCCAGATGAAAGTGGGCCTCATCAGAGAAGATGCTTTTCTTATAAAAATCTTATCGTTTTCGAGTCGTTCCAAGGCAAAATCAGCAAATTCACGACGTTTACGGTGGTCCAATGGCTTCATTTCTTGAGTGAGAGCAATTTTAAAGGGATGCAAACCCAAATCCTTTCTCAAAATCCGCCAGGTAGTGGTTTGAGATAGTCACAATTGTTGAGAACGTCTTGGAATCGACAAATTACGGTCTTCAGTAACACTTGCCTGAACGGCAGCAATATTTGCATTACTTCGAGCGGTTCTTTGTCTTATTGGCACTTGAAAATTATGTAAAGAAAATGTAACCTCAAAATTTTTAATAATTCGACGAATAGCGAGCACACTTTGACGATCATTACGATCATAAAATGGCAAAAGCGCATGAAAAGTTGCAATTGGAGAACGATTATTTTGATAATAAAACTGAATAATTTGTAAACGTTCTTCTTGCGTATATCTCTCCATGATGAAATTGTAAACACTACTGAATACAATGAAAAACAAATGACAGATCATGACATATTACAAATGGCCGAAATGTCACTTCAAAATCATATCATCCCTATTGGAAAACCTTATATAATTATTGACACCGTTTTTCGTTATTCTTTAAAAAATAAATGAAAAAATAAGACTCATTTAAGGAAAAGGCATTTATATTGGCATTAACAGGTTCTACAAATATATACATTACATAAGAGAACACGGATACATGGCAGCTATATCGTAAAAAGGGGGCGCATAAGTTTAATCAATCACAGTCCTGTATCGTCACCGAAATTTCCAATGTACCGATCAGTCGAAGTAAATATTTTTATTTTTCTGGCGGAGCTGGATGCGCTGCGATCCAATCCAAGGCGCGCGCTATGTATTCGGGAATTGGCGGTGGCGTCGGGGCTACGGGAAAGTGAGCGCCTTCTGGTTGGAAACCATTTTCATCGGCGACGTAATTCACGGAGAAGGCATTACCTTCCGCGTCGGTATACTTGAAACTGCCAGATGACACTACAGGATTGTCGGGAAGATTGGACGGTTTTCCAAATTCTTCAACGTTGATTCCGTTCTCGGCTTCGAAACTGTAAGAATACACATTATTTGTAGAATACATTCATTCATAAATACCTAAGCTAAATTAATCTAATGTGGCGTTACTTTTCTCTTTTTATTGATTCACTTTTCGTCGAACAATTATTGTTTGTATTTGGAGTTGAATTTGATGGAGCCTGTGGTTGATTAACTTAATCACTAAGGTTGATATATAACCCCTTTCCACATTAACTTTCGTAATTCTGTATACGTATTTCGACAATCTGCTAAAGCTTTTCTTTTAAAGGTCATATTCCTTTCATTTGTTTGGTTACATATACTTATGGACATTTTGTTGAATATGTGTGGATGTTTCAAACGTGTAAATTGGCTGAACGAATACCACATTAATATCAACATAAAAAAAAATTTAACACAAAAACTAAACTGTGCTATTTTCACAAAATATCTTTATTTTCCAGTGGTAACAATTCAGTCAGTTCCATACGTATAAACGCACAAAGATGCGGTATAAATTTATTGATTTACAATGTTCGTATTTTTGCAAATTTATAATATTAAAGTACTCATAAATAAGCCTGCAGAAACGAGTCCGCACTCATTGACGGCGATGATATATTTCGAAAGTGATCGGATATACCCGAAGTCGAGATTCATATGCGTATGATATGTGTGGGCATGCCGGATTAGATTGATGATGGCGAATCCACGGCGTTCTTTGTTATGTTCGACGAGTGTTAATAGATTTCTTAACCGATTTTCGACATTAGAATACACTGGCACAATTATTAAATGTATTGTTTGCAATATCAACATTTTACCGTATAGTATTTTTGTGTGTAAAAGAATGCGCAATGTGGTGTACCGTGTTATAAATTTCTGTAAGACTTTATTTTTATGTTAAGTGTGTGCAACATTCCTCAAAATATTGTAGACAATGAAGAATTTCGAAACTTTTGTGGGAAATACGTTTCGGAATGGAGATTGGTAACAAGATATCAATTACGGTATAATTTTACTCGGGTGAAAAACACGATTACGGATCAAATAAAAACAAGAGTTAAAAGATAAGAAAAACGGCTGACAGTAGATGAAATAACAAATGCAAGAAAGAATAGTGTTTTAAATGTGTTAGTGCGCACTTTAAAAAGCGGCGAGATTTCCTTGGCTCTTCTTTTACGTAGTAGAATATTACAGAGGAAAAACGCGTTTCGCATACCGAAATCCATACTCAAATAGAGCAAGTTTCCGAAAATTATTCGATTCTTTTAGATACTATTTCCAAGTTAAAGAACACGAAGCTGTCATTACAGGAAGCGCTAAATATAGTATATTACCTCAAAGCCTTGTTAGGAAATCTAACAGATAGTATAAGAAGATTAAGAACCGATACATTGTGTGCGGTTATAAATAAGAATCCAGATTTTCAAACTATAGTGCGTATAGACAAGAGTTTAACTGGAAACCAGGAATGCGAATATGATGCGAACGTCCTTTTTAAATTCCCGAACATCATTAGATGCAGAACGCTCGTTTTCCAAATATACCATAACATATTTTCACCTCGCCGTAGGAGTATGATTGAGTGATGACAGCTAAGTTGTCATCACTAAGTGTGCGTCTTGGCTTTCAACGGTACGCAATGTGTGCAGAATTAATTGTTTCGTGCGGGTATTTATTGCCGTAGTTCTCCAGGTGCAACACTGCTTAATTATCTGCTGATGATGACAACTTAGTTGTCGAAATACGTATACAGAATTACGAAAGTTAATGTGGAAGGGGTTTATATATCAACCTTAGTGATGAAATGAATCAACTAGTGTTATAAAGAATACATCGTATTTTGGCGTTTCAATTGAGTAAATACTAGTAAATATATGTACAACGTTTGTTTATTATCTTTTTTACTCTTTAAAGAACAAAAAACAATTTTAATGGTGAAGGAAAACTGTCATTCTACTATTAACTCAGCAAATCGCGTTAAAAATAAATATGTGAATACGGTCTTTCTTAATAAAAAAATTATAAAAACAACAGGAAATTTTTGCCGTTACCACAATTCAAAACTCGTTTCACATATTACGGTATTTTTTCCCAACAAAGGTGTATCTGCAAATATTTCAAGGTTCTCGCCAAAAAAGTGTCATTAAATATTTAAATGATGCTATAACCTTTCACCTATTCGAAAGAGGATTCTGATATTCGGTCAAGGACGATCTGATGAAACCGAATAGTTTTGAAACGTGTTTGTTTAAGAAGAATTTTTGTTTAACTCAGCATCGAAAGCAAACGTTTTAATAATTAGCGTTTGTTTATTAACATTATTAAGAACTTATACTGTTATATAAATTATGTGTGAAATAAGTTGTCTTTCTGAAGAGCCTCTATAGCACATCGTAATATAATCAAAAATAAACGTAAAAATCCCTTACCATATCAACGCTCGTATTCTGTAGTCTTCGACAATTAAGTTGTCATAATCAGCACAAATTAATGTGTCGCACGTAGGTCCGCGGTAAAACTCGCAGAGCAAAATCTTTACATAAAGATTGTCTTCTACAAGATATATACATACGAGGGAGCGTTTTTATATTCGCGGAATGGGAGACAAGGGGTGGAAATAAAAAAACCAAATTATTTTTCTTTTTCAATATATTCACCTGCAAGACGGATACATTTTTCACATCTTTCAATTAATTTATTTATACCCTCATAAAAAAATGATTTCTCTTTATCTGCAAAATACGCCGAAACTGCCTCCTTGACTTCATCATCGGCAGTAAATTTTTTACCCCGCAGCTCTTTTTTCATTTTCGGAAACAGGTAATAATCACTCGGGCCCAGGTCTGGGCTATAGGGTAGGTGATTCACAATTTCGAAGCCCACCTTATGCAGGGCAGCTAACGCAACGCGGCTCTTGAGGACGGGCGCGTTGTCGTGCAAAAGCAGAACACCTTTTGTCAATTTTCCCCGTCTTTTCTCTTTAATGGCTTCTTTTAGTCGCTCTAATATTGAAGCGTAATATTCTCCGGTTATAGAAACACCTTTATCTTTATAATCAATCAACAATATTCCTTCCGAGTCCCAAAATACCGTTGCCATGAGTTTCCCAGCTGATTGTGACACTTTAAATTTCTTGGGAGGTGCTGTGCCCTTTTTATGCCACTGCATGGAGTCTTGTTTGGACTCAGGTTCATAATGACGAACCCAAGTTTCGTCTCCAGTAACAATTCCACTCAATACACCATCCTTGTCTTCATTACAGAGGTCCAAAAATGCACGCGAACACTCTACGCGCTGTTGTTTTTGCGGCGGCGTGAGCATTCTCGGCACCCATCTTGCGCTGACCTTAGACATGCCGAGATGATCGTGTAGGATTTTAAAAATTATTGTATCGGATACTCCAACCATTTCTGCGAGTTGTTTCTTCTTTAGTCGAGCATCTTCGAGTGCGTGGTCACCTCAATGCTCCTGCCCGGCCTCGGGTCGTCTTCAAGGGATTCCTTTCCTTGTTTAAATAAACTATGCCACTTGTACGCCATGGTTTTTCCTGGACAAGAGTCGCCGTAAACCAATGACATCTCATTCATTATGGTCGCGACTGATTTTCCTTGCCTGGTAAGGAACTTTATAACGGCACGATATTCGATTTTTTCCATATTTCACTTTTCACTCCTGATTATGTTACTTGGTTGACGATAGCTCAAAAGACTAACTGTCTAATAAGAATGAAACTTCGTATTTATACTAATCATGAGTCGCTGCACAGGCCACGCCCCCAATGCGCCTACTCACCCCTCTACAACCCGCTCATTCCGCGAATATAAAAACGCTCCCTCGTATGTGTCAATCATGTTGTAAAGAGTTTTTTAAACTTTCTTTATTAACTCAGGTAACCACAGTCTCCGACAAAATTTGCAGATGACAATATTGTGAGAAAAATTTCATTTGGCATTTTAACGCAGCATTTCACATGTTTAACAATAGTGACTGCTGGAAAATATATTTTATATCCTCTACACAAGAGTCCATGATTTCTTATGCAATTAAACAAAAAGCAATTTTAAATGTAACTTAAGCCGTAACTGTCGACTGTTTCGAAACAAATTGCATTTGGATAAAAATTCATGTTATTCAACAACAATAAAACGAAGGGATGAATTTCAATATGGTCGAAGCATAATTGAAGAAGACTTGAGACTAGGGGTATGCAAGCGACCGTAAAGTTAGTGTGAACTACACTAGGTCTCCTTTAAATCAAATATGTGTTGTTTACGACGCGTTTCGAGTATCGCACTATCTTAAGGTAAACCGTGGCGTTATTATCGAATCATTTTCTGTGATTTTATCGTACCTTTTAGAAACATCAAAATGAGGAAAAAATTAATACTTACTTATCCATTTATCCATTTCAATAGACGAGAGAGGGATGCAATGTTTTTCCAATATTTTACTGTATCGAAAAGTACGATAAACCAACAGAGAATAAGTCTTTAATAACACAGTTTATTTGAAGAGAGTTTAAAACGCGAAACGTCTCTTAGATAAGGCGTTATTAACATTTTAATTATTCTCTGACGTTTCCCTAATGGCATTTGCCCAGTATATCGAGTATATCAGTTCGGTCTAGATACATATCATGAAAACTAACTCATCCATTTCCCGAGACGAATACGACTTCTTTCTGTCGTTGATTGAACGAAAGAGGGAGGAATTGCTTTTTCATCAGATAGATGATTACCGATAGCGTTGGAGGATCATCTTACTCTTAATTCAGAGTGGCATAAGTTCTTCAAGGTAAATTATCCGAGTAAAAAGACGATGCATCATATTAAGATTGGGATAAGTACCTTTGCTGGAACGATTAAAAATTATTCATATATAAAGGCTGTTTCAAATTGCGCGGTTTTTTTTAGAATAAACAAAATATAGATGGTGCACTGAATTTATCTGGGTAAGGGGGCATTTAAAAAGTGTGATGTATGACATGTATGAAAATGGCTTCGTACACGGTACAACAACGCATTCAAATTGTCGAATTATTTTATGAAAATCAGCGTTCTGTGACAAGAGTTTTTAGAAAATTACGTGAATTTTATGATTTACATAATCGTCCATCTGAAAGTACTATTGGTCGAATTATTAAAAGATTTCAAAAGACCGGTTCCGTGGAAGATCACAAAAGTGAAAAATACTGTCGTAGTGGTCGTTCACAAGAAAATATTGATTTGGTTCGTGAAAGTGTTGCTGGAGATCCTGAAATGTCCATTAGACGACGTTCAGAACAACTTGAACTTAGTGGATCAACAACATGGCGTATTTTACATAAGGATTTAGCTCTGAAGGCATATAAGGTTCAAATAACACAGGAACTGAAGCCATTAGATAATTTAAAACGTCGTTCATTTGTTAATTATATCAATGAACAACCAGCTGATTTTTCTCAAAAAATAATGTTTTCCGATGAGGCACATTTTGAACTTGGTTGCTGTGTTAATAAACAAAATTGCCATATCTGGGGTGAGGAAAATCCACGAATTATCCATGACAAACCTATGTATCATAAACAAGTTACTGTTTAGTGTGCATTATGGCCAGGTGGTGTAATTGGATCTTACTTCTTTAAAAATGCTGTTGGTGAAGCTGTAGCTGTCAATGGTGATCGATATCGTCGGATGATAACCGAATTTTTGTGGCCTGATTTAGTGAATATTGATCTAGAGGATATGTGGTTTCAACAGGATGGCGCTACATCTCACTTTGCACACGAATCAGTTGATTTATTGAGAGAAAAGTTTCCTGGACGTGTAATCTCAAGAAACGGTGATGTTAATTGACCACCAAGATCATGCGATGCAACACCGTTAGACTATTTTCTTTGGGTTATGTGAAAGGTCAGGTTTATAAAAACAATCCACAATCAATTACTGCTTTTAAAGATGAAATTATTCGTGTCTTGGTGAGATAGAGCTTCAATTATGTCAAAATGTCATTGAAAATTTTAACAAAAGAGTGGACGTTTGTGAATCTGCAAGAGGATGCCATTTGGCAGATATTATTTTTCGCATATAAATGTCATAACTGATACTTCAATTACCAATAAAAAATTTTGGAAAGTGAATGCAAATTATGTGTTTTATTTATTCTTTAAGAAAACCGCCAAATTTGAAACATCCTTTACAATGGTCAGAAATTCATGGATAATCGTTAAGTAGGACGATTCTATAATTAATTCTGAGTCGACAATCCTAATACAAAAATTTCGTATTGTCAGTTGTTAAGGCACACGACACATCAATTTTAAAAATGTACCACAAAAAGTATTTCTGATTTTTTGAAATTTTCTGTGGAAAACCATACTTTTTACTGTCAAATAAAATTATGCAATACTGCGTTGGTACAATTAACAAGTTTATGCCAATATTATTCCTTATTAAACATTTCTTTAACTATTTTCTTTACACTAAAGTACAAAATATTTCTGAATATGGATAGTCGTTCAGAGAAGACGACATAAAATTTTTTCTAAGTTAAAGTACGCAATATTTCTTAATTTAAGTGGGATGTTCAGAGAAAACGACACATCCTTCTATACATTATCCAAATCGTATTTATTGAGTTCTTATTTTGTGGCCGAAGTTTTCCAGAATCACCCTATTCTCTCTACTAATAATTCCTACAATTATTTAATTTCTTTCGTGTCAAAAATTTGTACCAACACTTTAAATTCTTCAATATCACCTCGATTTATCAAAGATTGTTGGTATTATTAACACATTTGTACGCTGAATAAATATAAGTGTCCGAACAAATGTAATAGATTTCTAAAATTAGATGATAGATACATATGAAAAATGCTAAGAAATTTTTTCTACTTCGTCTTAGATAATTACAAAACTAGTTTTATTTAAAAAAATACCCTTGAATTATTTTCGAACCCATATTAACAAGGTATTAATTCAAGTATTTTAACTATTACGCCAGCTAGATTCCGAAGTCATATAAAGTTAATATTCTTTATTAAAATAAATATTTGTTAATACAACGAGTCGGTGTTCTTATTTTATTATATTCATTTAGTATGTAAAGGTATCTGTAATGCGTTCTTAAGTTTTATGCAGCTCTTACATTTTATAATCGAGTTACTAAAGTGAAAAACAAATTTTCGGACTTTAAACCGAAAAATAGTATTCGGAAAAAGTGTATTATACTACCTATATTGGTATGATCCATCAGGACTGGAATCGCTAGCCTGTTTAAGGATAGCAATTGCAGGACCAGGCGTAGGTAATACCGCCGAAGCAGTTAGCGTAATGCCGCACGCAAGGGTCGCCGCGAAAATCTGCAAAAAAATATGCACGAAAAGCGTTACAATCTATTGAATATAATTTGGACTTACCCAGGTATTCATGTTAGCGCAATCAAGATTCACTACTCAACTAATGAGATGATCGAAATTAGAAGATTATTTATACCGATACACCTGCACGGTCAAGGCAACCTCTCGAATTTTTGTAATAAATTACTGTTGACCTTTTTTAATGTCCACTAATGCATTAATGGCAAATAAATATTGTGAACTTTTCCACCTAACATTTTTCGAATTGCATTCATAAATATTGGAAAAATATGGTAATTTTAAGTGTTCGAAAATTAAAGGGTTGACAATGAACTTCCCTATAATTCAAGATATGAACTGATACTATTTATCACAGACATACGAGGAAGTGTTAATAAGTTTCTGAAAAGATTTTTATGAAATTTACAAAAATCATAATTTAATAAAATTTAATATATACTGTCCCTTCTAAAACGATCTTTTTGTGCTAACTGTAAGTTTCTTCTTTACGTCTCGACTTTTTATCGTCCATTGAAGATAATAAAACGCTTAATTCATATTTAAAACAACGTTTTGAGGGATTTTCCGCCATTTCTATTGTTACGCTCCGTATACAAATAATAATAATTCTTTACATCATGTTTTTTAAATTAAGTTATTTTAATTTAAAAATAGTCCGATTTTCAAGTAATAAATTATTATTTATCTTGACGTTTTTGTGATATATACAAATGCAGGAATCTTTTGTATTCGTCACGTACGTCCGGCTGTAATAAAGCAACGTCTACCCGCCATTTTGTATAGACTGTCTCAACCTTATTATGCACTATACGATGCGACATCAGTTTTGTGTCTCTATTCCCTTTAGTAATTTATAAACAACGCTATCATTATTTCCGGTTGCAGTGTCGCAAGTTGTAGTTTATTATAGTAGGCAACGTAGGTAACTATATAGTTGTATTGACAGCTATCAGAGTTTTCATTGTGTTTTTATATTTGTGTATTCACCATTAAATTATTTGAACTTGTTATTAAATCGTTCTTTTTAGAACGTAGACTTCCTTTTGCAAACGTTTATGTAAGTATATATATTATTTGTAATTCTTACAAATATGATACATAACCTATATCTTTTGTTATAGTTTTTATCTGGGTTTTTCACTGCGCTAATGGAGCCTGCAATTAAAAAGCGACGTAAGGGAGAAAATTATAGTTGCAAGGATAAACAGATGATAATGAATGTTTTTCGCAAAGTAGGGCGAAAGAGTATTCTCATCGAGCGAGATGATATCATTAGATGGAGGCATAAATACTTGCGAGACATAAAGAAGTTTAGAGAAGAAGGTACAACTACTTTATACCATAATCTTTTATACTTTTCGTTTTAATTACTGTCATTTCTAGGTAGAACTATAAAATATACTGATGAATCATGGGTGAATACTGGGCATGCGGTAAATAAAACATGGACAGATACCACAATACAAAGCAATCGACAAGCTTTCATAGAAGAACTCAGTGTTGGACTAAAATCATCAAGTGGTCTTGGACCGCGTTTTGCATTAGTGCATGCTGGTTGTAACAATGGTTTTGTTCCGGGGGCTGAATATACGTTTCTCTGTAAGAAAACACTGCTGATGTCCATAATGAAATGGATGCGGACACATATGAGTCTTGGTTCGTCGACAAAACTACTTCCAAATATACCAGACAATTCTGTGATAGTCCTTGATAATGCTTCATATCACAGCAGAAAAATAGAAAAGATCCCGACAACAACTTGGAGAAAAGACCAAATATTTGAATGGCTTGCAGAAAAACACATACCTACTGATAAGGATATGTTAAAAAGAGACTTACTGGCTTGCGTGTCAGAAGTTAAGTCTCAATATAATAAAAACAAAATTGATGAATATACAAAAGAACAAGGACATGAAGTTCTTCGCCTACCCCCATACCATTGTGAACTTAATACAATTGAAATGGTGTGGGCACAGGTTAAGCTCTATGTTCAAATGAATAATGCTACTTTTAAAGTAAAAGATATGGGAGAATTAATTGCGAGAGGTTATAGAAATGTGACAGCTGATACTTGGCAAAACTACATTAATCATGTAAAAAATATTGAAAATTAGTATGTGGATGGTTGATATGTTGCAAGATGATGTAGAAGAATTTGTAATTCATGTAACACATTCATCTTCAGATCTAACAGCTTCTTCAAGTGACTAAAAATGAGACTATCTTCTACATGTTATTATTATTTTCATTAATTAATTTTCCTTTTTTAAATATACTAATCTAATTGTGCTTTGTATTCATATAGATTTTTATGGAAGATTAATGAGGAGGATGAGATAGTGGGACAAGTAGGATTACAATACACAAGATGTATGTAAACGCCATGGGGAGGCCCTTGCCTTCCAGCGAGAGTAAAATTATATTACTGTGTATATTGTTCGACATAATGGTCTATCTATGTACCTTATTCTATTATTTCAAATATACACAATTACTGATATGTTACTTTATGAGTTTGACTATTTAATTTTGAATTATTGCTAATATCTATAAACAAAACTAAACCAATAAATATAAATAACTAATAAAGATATTTATTAAACAAAGACATATTTCCCGAGAACAAGTTCCCAATCAATTTTATAATAGATATGTACGTTTATAATTATTTGTGATTATTATAAATTATGTTACTAATACTCAATAATACCAAGGAAATTAACTGCTCTTCATAACACAAAAATAATTTATATTGCTGCGCGTATTTTCTACAAGGTTTTATATAAAATATCTCAAAATTAAATCATTAGAAGTACCACTTTCTTTAATTACTACTCCCTGTACGCTTCACTTTTAACTCTTCTCGTTAGTATTAACATTATAATAGTATTTCATAAATACTAACAATCATAAAAGGTAAAGGTTATGTTTTGATCGTATGAAATGTCAAGAAACGAACCGGGAACAGATGATGAGAAAATTTGGCAACGTTGCAGTTAATTCCCATAACAGCTGTACTGCATAATAAGATTGAGACAGACTATAGGAAGTCGAATATTGCGCGCTAATTTCTAGCGTGTCTGTTCTCGTTTGCTGTTGATTGATTCAAATATGACCAGTATCCTAACCCTTTAGTATACGAGGTGTCTTAAGAGCAGCCGCGTGTAAGACAGAGACTTCTTCTCAGACCATGACAAAGTACACACGTATTCCTTTGAAGTAATCGTGAAGTTGTTTTCCCGCGCTTGTTGTTGTGTCCACGTGGTTATTCTGCGACCGCAAAATATAACTAACATCCTGGCCCAGGATATTTACACAAATAAACCGCAGAGTATTTTTACGTATCGTCCGATACACGTTTTAATCTAATCCTTTTTATATTTTATTAGCAGCTTTTATACATCCAGACTTACCTTTTATTACAGCTTTGCTATTACGTTTATCTTGTTTTATTTGATGCTCATTGTACACAACTACTAATTATTAACTCCTTACATTACATTCAATTACGTTACTTTCTTGTTATTTGCATTTATTACAGCGCTTCACCTAGCCGGACATGCGCTCGTAATAAATTGACTAACCATCACGTGCAAATAAATATCCTCTATTAAATAATATCTCTATTATTATTTATTAAAACGAAGGAGGTAATAAATTGTCTCATTCACATAACCATTCACTCATTTCATAAGAAAGAGGAGGTAATACTATACAAGCAACTATAAGAATTTTTCCAGCATATATACTAGAGATATCGAGTACTACCTAACGTGTAGATGACGGTTGTTGTTTGAAAATGACGATGGTAGAAAGCACCAACGGTTTAAAGTCTAAATTTGAGGTTTGTCGAAGCTACATTGTTTAGTATTTGTTCGGCGGCCATTACGTGATAGTGAACGTTCTCAGTGAATTCGTAAACATTGAAAAAATTGGTCAGCGTTGTGTCATACAATACTTTCGTTTGAAAGACTCCAGTTCAACCAATATCAAAGCTGAGCTAAATTCTATTCTAGAGGTCTACTCCTTCGTTTACGACAGTAAAATAATGGATGGCAGAGTTTAAACGAGGCCGTACGAGCTGCCAAGATGAACATCGCAGTGGTCGTACAAATGAGGTGAATACTCTAAAAATTGTAAACAAAATCCACAAAATGGTATTGGATGACCGTTGACTCAAAGTGCGTGAGTTAGCAGATACGGAAGGCATTTGAAAAAGTGCTGTACATTGCATGTTGACTGAAAATTTTGACATGAGGAAGCTGTGCGCCGCGGTTGCTCACAATAGAACCAAAACAGCGTCGTCAGGATGTTTCAATCGAGTGTTTATGAAGGTTCACCGCAATAAAGGCGAGTTTTTCTGCGTTTATAGCCACGGATGAAGTATGAGTTCATTACTTCACACCTAAGATGAAGGAGAACCCAAAAGAATGGACTGAAAGGAGAGAATCGGCTCCAAAAAAGGCTAAAGTAATTTTATCTACATGCGAGATCATGACGTCAATTTTTTAAGATCCCTATGGGTTAACCTTCATTGAATATCTTCAGAAAGGAAGAAAAATCAACGGTGAGTATTACGCGAACTTATTGCGGCGTCTAAGTGATGAAATCAAAAAAAAATCGAGCTAGTTAAAATTCGAATTGCTTCCTCATGCACCCCATTCCCCTCGAACCATTTTTTATTTCCGAACTTGAAGCCTATGGTTGATGACTATTTTGAGGAGCTCGGTGATTTTCAATATAAACAGGGTATAGACGCTATTGAACATAGCTGGGAAAAGAGTATTGAGTTAAAAGGAGACCATGTAGAGAAATGGAGGTATTTTTTCCCAAATTTTTTTGTTTTATTTGTTGGGTGGGTATTTTTGGTACTACCCTCCCATCATAGACATTGAGCAGAATGTTAATGGCTCGGTGGGAAAGATTTGTTAACACTGAAGAGGCGGAGTCTGCGTTTGATGATTATTTTGGAGAGCTCAACGATTTTCAACATGTGGAAAAATGAACAAAGATTTCGAATGCCAAGAAAAATACTAGTATCTCCTGAATGTACATATTTTTCTTTTAACTAAGTCGCTTATTTAAAGTAATAGGTTTGGTTTCAAATCAGACAATCAAATTACTTTCTCTTTCGAATTATCTTCTTCAATAAGCGAAGCTAAATAGCATTGTAGCGTAAACAAATATGAAGCCAGTATTCAAGAACAACTCTAGCTGTTGATACTAATTTTATGAAGATGGTATTGACTACAATAGATCAGGCGTATGATTATTAATATTTCCTCGTATTCTGACAATATGATAAAATTACAATTTATGAACGTAAATTATAGTGGAATACAACTTCGTTATTCAAATTGCCGTTTACTAATAAATATTTATATCTTGATCAGTTGCGTTGTTCTTTTTTCTCCCTTTTTGGGGCCTCTTCTACAAAGCAAATTCCACAGGCTATTAAGCGATTATTATTAGACGTAAACCAGGAAGAAATTAAATTCATCAACTCTTTGAGTAATTTTTTATCAACATTATGAGACAAGTGTTCGTCTATCGATTATGTGTCACAATCATTAAATGTTAATGAATATTGTCTTAAAAATAAAGACCAATAAATGAGACTTGTATTTTCATTTCATTTCATTAATATTTTGTACGACGTGTTTGCTGAGATACCGCTAACCATAGTTCCAGAATATAGATTGTTTTCAATGACATTGATTTTAATGTTTGCACATAATGTACAAAGGGTACTAGGAAAGTTTTGCAATACAGCTTCGTTTATTTAATTTTTTCAAAGTAATTTCCTTTACACTCAATACACCTCTCTATCCTCTGAAACCAATCTTTAAACCAGTTCTGCTAAGTTTCACTAGGGAGTAGAACACACTCGTTGTCCCAAGCCCGCAGAAGGTCCTCATCACTGAAAAATCGCCCCCATTTTAGCTTCATTTTCACATGCGGAAACAGTGCAAAGTCTCAGGGAGCAAGATCTGGACTGTAGGCAGGGTGCTCGAGAAGTTTCAATCCTGTCGTAGTCAAATATTCGCTTCAGGCTTTGGCGCGGTGAGCTGGAGAAACCAAGTGTTCATTCTTGACTTTGGTCGCAGGTTCTTTATAGATCCAATGACTTTAGGTAGGCACTGTTCATTATACCACTTAACTTTAAACTCATGCCTGCGTTAAATTTGTAGAATTATAGTGGGTTTATATGCGGTTTGAGGTAAGCTGTTTATCCCTTTCCTAGAATCACATTAATCACATTAATTTGCGGCCAGAAATTTGGTTATTTGCGTTGCTTTACCGGTCCCGGTCAACCGAGTCTCTGATCGAACAGATGATATTCTGAGTGGATAGCCCGTTATTTCTCTTGCTACTTGCTGAAACAGAACTGTACAGGTACAGAGCCAAATCCAAAAATAAGAAGCTAAAAAGGAGACCCGATCAGCAAAGTGAGCTGGAACTTTCAAAGCTAAAATGCAAAACCTGGTCACTACCAAAGAGATAACTGAAGAAACTGATTTCAATACGTATATGCAAGGAAGCTAAGGATTTCAGGAGGGACATGAGGGCTACAGTCGTGGTAGAATAAGATTTATGGTCGTCTCATATAAGGTAATTTAAAAGTCATAAGACATACAATAAAACGCAAGAGCTAAAACTGTCATAAGTCGTAGTTTATGTACAAATTAAGTGTATAATATACATGTACATACGTAGAATATAACTATATTCAAATAATTATTTTCGCTATTTTGACTCTGGTTTTTGCGGATGCTCCGCGATCCATACCAGAGCACGAAGTATGTAATCGGGAACTGGCGGAGGTACCGGCAGATGTTCTCCCAACGGTTTGTATCCGTCTTCGTCAGCTGAGTATACAACTGAAATCTTTTTACCTTCCGGAGATGGATATTCGTAGCTGCCAAGGACACTTATGGATTTATCATCGGCGATTCCAGTTTCATCCACTTTTATGCCATTCGCGGCTTCGAAGCTAAAATATATTTATAAGTAATTCTTTAAAAGTTAAAAAAGAGGAAACTGGGAATAATAATTGTTTAGTATTCAGTAAATATGTCAATTTCCTAATTTATTAAACGAAAATAATTTCTTCTGTTCGCGTTCTTATTTTAACTATAAGTTATATACGCCTTCTACATATACAGGTTGGGCCAATAGTCACTATGGGGTTTAAAAATTTAATAACTTTTGAGTTTATATATATATATTTTTATTTTTTTATCAGAAGGCGTTCTGCTCAGCTAGGAATGACTCGTACGTCATTAAGACGCATTTTAAAAAAAGATTTACTGTTATTCCCATATAAAGTGCAATTGGTACAAGAATCAAAACTCGCAGATCATCGGCAACGTCTAAATTTTGCAGTTAAATTTCAACAGTTGGCCAGAAATGAAATCAAATTTATTGAAAATCTGATTATGAGTGATGAAGCCCATTTTCATTTGAATGGCTTTGTTAATAAGCAGAACTGTAGGTTCTGGGGCTCTGACAAATCCAAGAACCATTCATCAACGTCAAATGCATGCCATTAGGTGTACAGTATGGTGTGGCATTACATCTGAAAATATCATTGGCCCTTACTTCTTCGAAAATGAAGATGGTTTGTGCTGCAACCGTAAATGGAGAGCGGTATCGCTTTATGATAGAAAATTTTTTACGTCCTGCTCTTGAAAATAGACCTGAGATGCGGTTACAGCAGGATGGGCCACTGTCCACACTGCCCGAGAGACAATGGCACTTTTAAGTCAAATTTTTGGAGGGCGAATAATTTCCAGAAATTCAGAATTTAATTGGCCAGCGCGTTCGCCAGATTTGTCAGCACCCGACTATTTTCTTTGGGGTTATTTGAAGGAGCGAGTAAATATGAACAAGCCCGAGACAATCCTTGAACTCAAGGCTAACATTGTTGCAGAAATTCGAGCGCTACAGCCACGAATTTTGAAAGATATTATGGCAAATGCTCTAAATCGAACCCATCATTGCGAAGCTGAAAACGGGAGTGACATTATTTTCCATAGTTAGTGTAAAAAAAATGCCACTTTATATATTTTATTATCTGAAAAAAAAAATTAAAAAATATATAAACGAAAAAGTTATTAAATTTTTAAACCACATGGTTACTTTTGCCCTCCCTCCCTCCCCCCCCCCCCCCCCAGTATTAGAACATACAGAAAATGTATATGTTCTTAAATAATAAGATAAAATTCATCTGATTATATCAAACACAAAATACTAAAAAAACATGGAAGCAATATTCCATAAATTTACTCACAATGAGAAGCAGTTATTTCCCTACACCGCACCATTATCGTATTCAACAAATGTACAAATTTAACATTACTTATAGTAACTTTGCAGGAGAAACACCGTCCTCTATGGTCAGCAGTTCGCTTGTTGAATGTATTAGTTATTATTGGTGTACAACAGATACGTACTTGTTTTAAATATTTAAACGATTTCCTAATATAAATAATATGTGATAAGAGTTCCTTTGCACATTTGTAATTGTTTCTTGTTGAGTATTCTTAATATAATTAATAATTCTTATAGATTCGCTGCGAATTCAGATTCGGATACATTTATTGTTCTGGAAGACTACACAATGTAAAGAACTGTTCAAAAAATTTTAGATTGTCCATAAAATAAAATTATGGGTGATTATAGGGTGATCAGCATTTTACGTATAATAGTCAGAAAGGGCCATCCTTTCATTAATTCTGAGCCGACAAGCCTAATACAGAACTCCATCAATAGATCAGTAGGAATCAGTAGGCAGTATCAGTAGGAATAGTATGACAAAATATGAATCTTATTCATGTCTAATGAAAATAACACTAATAACGATAATTAACTTGAATGCTGAAACTGGTAGACATTGGTTTGAAGACAACGCTGTAATCTTTGTAGAAGTGAATTTAGGACGCGTTGCCACAATTTTTCCTCAGCAGGGAAGTCAACGGGATTCATATTCGGTGACCTTGCAGGACATTACATTGGTCCATTTAGTCCGATCCACCTATTTGGACAACGTTCGTTCAATCATGCTCGTTAAGTCTTGCAATATGTGATGCACATATATACAAAGAGTACTTGGAAAGTTTTGCAATATGACGCAACAACGAATCGTAGGAAACTGCGTGTTGCTGCATGTTGAGACATGTTCATACGTGCATAGTAACCGCCGCGCCATGTCGATGAAATCAGTTATTCATTAGCAGTGAGAGTGTAAAGTGCTTGCGATGGCATCGTGGTCACGAAATGAGATAAGGGCAGTTTTGCGTTATAATTTTGTGCGTGGTTTAAACATAGACCAGTGCTTCGAAGAAATGACTCTTGCACTAGGTGATGTTTGTCCATATCGCACAACGATATTCAGGTGGTATAGAGAATTCGAAAGGGGAAATTTAATTGTGGACGATGCTGAGAGGCCGGGAAGGTCACGAACCTCAGTTATGGAAAAAAACGTTACTACTGTGAGGAAGATGCTTGGCGCGGACAGGCGAGTGACCTACCAACAGATAGAGGGTACTTCAGGCCTAAATGCACCGGCAATTTGTTCGATTCCACAGGATCACTTGCACGTGAAGGAACTTTGTTCTCTCTGGGTACCGCATCGACTGACTGAAGAGCGGATGACAGGACGTGTGACTTGCTGCCGGAAGATGCTAAAAAAGTTTAATAAGGGACAATCTCGGTATGTGAACAACATCGTGACAGGTGACGAGACTTGTACTATTACGATGTGCAGACCAAAGCTCAAAACAAAGTTTGCGGCGTTGATGACGAGGACACACCCGAAGTTGTCAGAAAATCCCGATCTGTAAAGAAGAAAATGATAGCTGTATTTTTCAAATAGAGTGGAATTGTAGAACGCGTCGTTTTGGACACACAGAAGACAAGCTGCATTGCAAAACTTTCCTAGTACCCTTTCTATATATAATTATTTTTAAAGTACATAAATTATTCTAGACCAAGGTCGCCATATCTACTTTAACGTAAAGAAGCAGTTGAAGAAATGTTTAATAAAGCAAAATATGAGCATATAACGATTAATTACACCAAAGTAGTGTGGCAAAATTTTATTTGACAGAAAAAAGGATTGGTTTCCATAAAAAAATTCAAGAAATTCGAAAAATTTTCAACATTGATCGTCTCATGTGTCTTAAAACTGACAATACAACATGCCTGTTTTAGGATTGTCAACTAAGAATCAATCACAGACTGGTCCAACGTGACGATTGCATGTGCAGTTCCGACCATAGTATTTATATCTATAAACAAAAATCAGACCATGAAGTAAAAGAGTTGACAAGCAGAAAACATCATAAGAATTATTAAAATATTAGTAGCTCTAATACGATGAGTTTCGAGTATATTAACTCTCCTCTGGTTTAAATATACGAACGTCCGACCGAAAGAACGAAAGCGTGTTCGTCTCGACTAAAGGATAAATACATTACCATGATACGTGTTTAACTAAACATTTCAAACTTAACAAATTGCCATTAGGTGAACGTCATGAGAAGTTATGACTATATAACCACGATGGGTGTATAAACAACTATTTTATACTAGGCGTAGTTATCCTTTAAACGAGACGAAGACAGCTTCATTCTTCCGTTCGGATATTCGTTATGTTTGAACAAGAGAGGGCGGTATTGTTTTTCATCAAACAGAAAACACACAAAAGAATAATGCTCAGATAGGGTACTAAAAATCCCTGGGTTCTATATTATAGAAGCCAATTTTTAAATCTGACTAAAAAGCTACGAACTAGTATCTTTACATAACTACAGAGAAAAGAATTCAGGCAATATGTAAGGCCTATGAATATTATTCCCAATCAATAACATATTGCCAAAGATGTTATGCAAATATTCTCGGAGAGCTTAAGATCCTTATATTGAAATCTTTTTATGCTTGTGCTACATAGACTGATATACAACTTCTGTATTTAAGTTCACGAATACTACATATATTTGTTGAATTTATTATTTTTGATATCATTATTGCTTATTATACATACTGGAGCATTATTTATTTTTTAGCTTACATATGTATTTGGAATGTTTAGCTCACTAGAAATCTTAAACGTTGATGTACCATTATTTTTGTTCTGGTATAGACTGAATTTAATTGTTTAAATTGTTTCAGTTTAGAGATCTTACCAATTAAATTTTTAGATTAGGACATTTCTGAACCTGACTATGCTACCATGTATTACTCAAGTTTTTGAACATTTTTTTTCCTGTTTTCCCACAATGGCGATCCTATCCAATTGTATATTATCACAATATAAATCTATTGAATGATAAATGAAACCCAATGAAAGGAAAACGTGAGTCTCACCTGTACAAATATGAGCCATCTGGTTCGAGACTTTTGGATTGCGATAGAATCTCCACATTCGGACTTGGCACGTCTGCTAATGACAGTGCGATTGCACTCGCAAAAATAGCGGCGAAAACCTGTAATCAATGGGGCAAATTAACTAATTTAAACGGAAACGAACTTACCCAAGATGACATGTTCACGTTGATGAAGCTCCAACACAGAACTAATTAGCTTTTCGAGTTGGCAGTAAATATATACGAACATGTTGGATGGTCAAGAAAACCAGTTGAATGTTTACATCTTCTGTGACCTTTTCGGAATTTGATAAAAAATGTGCATAATGATTTTCTTTATATTGTCAACACTGTTACAATAAGTAAATGTTTTAAATAACATAAATTATAGTTGTATGATGTAATATAGACTGTTCAAAACAATTCACGGATGTTCTACAGGAATGAGCATAAATTTAAAGAAAAAGTTGATTTAACATCATTTTCCAGTTTCAGTACATTTATGGACAAAGTATCTGATTACATTATTATACAGCGTATTTCAAAAAGAATATACGTATTACAAAGTATTATTTTGTCCAAACTATTGATCGCTGCGCATCGGTTCGGCTATTTGAAAAACGAATACATAGTCTAGTTTGTTTAATTGCCGCTAGATGTCAGTTGTCTTCTGTTTTTCTTGGTAACCGTCAAATGTTCAAATGGCTACTTCGCAGAAGAAATTGTTTTGTGTTCTCGAGTTTGCAAAGTGCAATTCCGTGATTACAGTGCGAAGACGTTTCGCTACCAAATTGATCCTCAGAATGGGTGGAACATTCACAGATGGTATCGACAGTTTGTAGATACAAAATGTGTATGTAAAAAAGAGTCCTGGCCGTTCTCGTATTTCTGAAGAGAATTTTGCACGAATTAAAACTGCTTTCCAACGTAATCCTTCAAAATCAACTCGTCGTACCAGTCTGGAGTTACAACTGCCTACAACAACAATTTGGCGTGTTTTGAGGCGTCGGTTGGTTATGAAGCCGTCCAAGTTACAGTTATTACAAGCTCTGGGTCCTGATGACAAACGGAAACGTGTAGTATTTTGTAACGAGATTCATGATGCTATTAACAATGATAACACTTTCGCACAACACATCGTGTTCAGTGATGAAGCGACTTTCCATGTTAGTAGTCTGGTAAACAAACACAATGTTGGAATTTGATGTCTACAGAACCCACATGCAGCCATTGAACATGCACGAGATTCGCCTAAAATCAATGTGTTTTGTGCGATATCCCGATCATCTGTTTACGACCCATTATTCTTTGATGGAAAAACGATTAACGGTCAGCAGTATCTCGCTATGTTACAAAACTGGTTATTTCCGAGGCTGCACGAAGACAACTTCAATTTCAACAAGACGAGGCGTGAAAGTGCGTGAATATCTAAATGAAACTCTACTGAACCGTTGGATTGATCGGCAAGGAGCTGGCAACTTAGCATATCCCATCTGGGCTCCACAGTCACCGGATTTGACACCCTGTGACTTCTTACTGAGAGGTTTCGTTAAAGACAACGTTTACGTACCACCACACCCACAGAACCTGGAAGAGTTGAAGAACCGGATCCGTACTGCCATAACATCAGTGGCGAAGGATGTGCTTGCATGAGTATGGGAGAAATTTGAGTATCGATGTGATATTGTTCGTGTCGCTGATGGAGGACATATTGAACATCTGTAATCTGAACTTGAGCGGTACGTAAATATGTGTGTAAAGTTTCATATACGTATGTCTTAAAGTATATGCATTCGAAATACGTATATTCTTTTTGAAACACCCTGTATTTTAAATTGTTTGTTCAAGTTTTAATATGATCTTGTCAGGAGAGTATAAAAATGTGCTACTCTTAGTCTTGGAAAAATACAGAAATATTCAATTCGACGGAAGTTTGATTAACATATGTAACATTTGTTGGAAAATCATTACCCATTCTTCTCTGACAGTAATTTGTCTATTACAATCTGTAACAGTTCTTCCCAGAACATCCCAAGGTATTCTATATAACCAATAAGTTCGTATTTTTTTAATAAAACTTAACAAAGTATAATATAACGAAGCAATGTGTAAGACAAATTAAAAATGTAAATAACTTTTACAGAATCAGAGTTGTTAAGAAAAAAAATAATGTTTTCAACACAGACAAGGGTCTGATTCCACAATCTTATTTATATGGCTTCTTGGAATAGTTACCGATAAAAAAGAAAAGCGATTAACGCATAGATGTATAGAGGAAAGGAGCGCTTGTTTTAAGGACTGGTACACGACTTAAATGTGAATCTAAAATCATGGAGGTCTAGTAGATTGTTGAACGATTTGTTCTCTATAGCCTGTGTGAGACCACGTTAAGTGTTATACTTACTTTCTATTAAAGATGACAACTTACTTGACAAAACTTAGTACTACCATTACGACTGTGATAAGGGATTCTTCTTACTTATTGAATTATGGCCTAGTGGTTTGGAATTCTCTCATCTGAAGATAAGGGGCTTAACCATTCATTAATGTTCCTTACTATTCGTTGAAATAACTTTAAGCTTAATCACTTGCCGTTGATATATAACTCCTTTCCACATTAATTTTCGTATTTTGTATACGTTTTTCGACAATTAACTTATCATCATTAGCAGACAATTAAACAGTGTCACACCTGGAAAACTACGGCAAAAACCCGCACGAAACAAATTCCGTAGCTGTACCATCGAAAGCCAAAGCGCACAGTTTGTTTAGGGGAGGAAAGGGGTTATATATCAACCTTAAGCGATTAATTTGATCAACCACAGAATCCATCAAATTTACCAACTTAATTTACCAAATTACCAGCTTAATTAAGAGAAAATAAGGTCATACGTGATGAAGCAATCACATGTAAAAGTTTTTATTAAACGGTTTTATTCAAAATAATCACCTTCACGAATTATTTCCCTTTCCTAACGAGAAACAAGTTTGGATATTTCGGTTTCGAAAAACGTGGTGTTTCTAATATGTGTTTTCAATTTCGCGGCTTTTTTAAAGAATAAATAAAACACATAATTTGCATTCACTTTCAAAAACTTTTTATTGGCAATTGAAGTATCAGTTATGACATTTATATGCGAAAAATTATATCTGCCAAATGGCCTGTTGCAGCTCCACAGACGTCCACTCTTTTGTTAAAATTTACAATGACATTTTAATAGAGCCCCAATTATGGCTCTGTCTCACCAATGACACGAATAATTTCGCCTTTCAAAGCAGGAATTGATTCTGGATTGTTTTTATAAACCTGACTTTTCACATAACCCCAAAGAAAATAGACTAACGGTGTCAAATCACATGATCTTGGTGACCAATTAACATCACACAACCACATATCCTCTAGATCAATATTCATTATTTCAGGACACAAACATTAGGTTACTATTCGACGATATCGATCACCATTGACAGTTACAGCTTCACTAGCAGCATTTTCAAAGAAGGAAGGTCCAATTACACCACCTGACTATAATGCACACCAAACAGTAACTCGTTTAGGATGCATAGATTTCTCATGAATATTTCGTGGATTTTTCTCACCCCAGATACGGCAATACGGCAATTTTGTTTATTAACACAGCCACCAAGTTCAAAATGTGCCTCATCGGAAAACATTATTTTTTGAGAAAAATCAGCTGGCTGTTCATTGATGAAACTGATAAATGAACGACGTTTCAAATGATCTAATGGCTTTAGTTCCTGTGTTATTTCAACCTTATATGCCTTCAGAGCTAAATCCTTGTGTAACATACGCCATATTGCTGATTACCTTTAAATCCTGACAACTAAGTTCAAGTTGTTGTGAACGTCGTCTAATGGACACTTCAGGATCTTCAGCAACACTTTCACAAACCAAACGAATATTTCTTGTGAAGGACCAATACGACCGTATTTTGCACTATTTTGATCTTCCACGGAACCGGTCTCTTGGAATTTTTTAATAATTCGACCAATAGTGCTTTCAGATGGACGATTATGTAAACCATAGAATTCACGTAATTTTCTAAAAACTCTTTTCACAGAACGCTGATTTTCATAAAATAATTCAATAATTTGAACTCGTTGATGTACCGTGTACGAACCCATTTTTATAAATGTCATACATTACACTTTTTAAATGCCCACATACGCAGATAAATTCAGTGCGCCATCTATATTTTATTTATTCTTAAAAAAAAACGTGTATTTTGAAATATTTATTACTTATATCAAACTTTTCAGATTCAAAAATTTGTATCTACCGGTACTGATTTACTAGTACAATCTGTAATGTAAAATATTCCTTCGTGCATTTTTTTAGAAACTCGTGCGTTTCGTCTAGACATAAAAGAGGCAGTGGAAAAAGTCACTTCGAGTACTCTCATCCTGATTTGTATAAAGACAATTCATCTTAAATATTATCTAAACCTTCATACGTTCAAAAGATGTTGAAAGAAAACCATTAAACATGAGATGCTGACATGCGTGTATTTATTAAAAAAAACACGTAACAAAATAATACTAAACACAAAAAGGACCAGCCGTTTATTTACACAAAAAAAGTAAAATACTTATCTCTATAATTCATGAAGTTATGTACATGTATATAATGAATGACCACGTCGTAGCCACCGTGTTAAAAATCGACATGACAAATCACGATCCGTTTCCATACTCTTTTAAGTTTTGTACAAACGCGGGTATTAACTATTTGTTTCTCATCAGACAGCTCTAAACAACAACTAAAAAGAGGAACAAATATTAATAATATTAGACTAAATGTTTAAAATCTTTGTCTTTGCGGTTGCTGTTGTTGCAATGGTTCCGGATGCGCAGCTATCCAATCTAGAGCCCGCGCTATCGCATCTGGAATTGGTGGAGGCACCGGTAAGTGAGCTCCTTGGGGTTGGAAACCGTTCTCGTTAGCCACATAAGATAAAGAGATGGGCGTACCGTCTGGAGCAGTATATTGGAAACCACCTTGGGCTTCAATAGAGGGCTCCTGATTACTAACGCTCTTCAGCTGGCCTTGTTCTTGCGCCGAAATTCCGTTTTCAGTTTCGTAACTAGAAAGAAATACAATCTGATTAGATTTAATTATATTTTTTGCGATCGCAGGACGTGTTCGTTATTAAAATATTGTTCTCGCTTGATATCTTGTTATAATTAAGTTAACTTTGTGTGAATCAAGAAAATATAGATGAAAGTGTGTTTGGCACAAAACTATCGCTGAAAGCCAAACGCACACGAATGTGTGTTTGATAATTGGCAGTAGTTTAGTGCAGTATGCTGCGGTGTGAATTTCACTGCGGATTTAGGTACTACGTGGGCAAGGTAAAAAGTTCTCAGCCTGACAATGAAAGACTGCGATTTAAATTTAAGAAATGATTTTATTTTTCTACATAATCTCCCGTGAGTTCAACACACTTGGTCCAGCGGTTTTCTAACATCAATATTCCTTCCCGTAAGTGAGAGTCTGGAAGGCTGTCAAAATATTCTTCTACGATCCTTTCAACTTCTTCGTTGGATGTGAATCGCTTTCCAGAAACAAATTTTTTCAAACTTGGGAATAGATGGAAGTCCGAGGGTGCCAAGTCGGGAGAATAGGGAGGATGGCCGAGCAAATCGTACTCCAAATCCCGTAATTTTCCCATCGCCAACGCACCCTTATGTGCGGGTGCGTTGTCCTGATGAAAAATGATTTTTTTCTTCTTCAAACCGGGCCTGTTCTCGCGAATTTTGGCATCCAACCGGTCAAGAAGGTTAGAGTAATATGCGCCTGTAATTAACAAGATTCCTATTACATCCCTAAACACGCTGGCCATTACTTTTCCGGCAGATGCGATCGACTTCGCTTTCTTTGGCGCTGAACCACCGGTTTCCACCCACTGCTTCGACTGCTGCTTCGTTTCTGGCGTGTAGTGGTGGACCCATGTCTCATCCATGGTGACAAATCGCCACACAAAATCGGACGGATTCTTGTTAAATCGGTCCAAAGGATGCTCCGAAAATCGTTTGCGCATTTGCTTTTGATCGACATTCAGCAAATGCGGCACACATCTTGCGCAGAGCTTTCTCATCTCTAATTCTTTGTGCAAAACGTTTCGCACCCTTTCTTTCGATGTCCCCACAGCCTCAGCTATCTCACTCGCTTTCACTCGCCTATCGTCCAACACAATATCATGTACTTTTTCGATGATTTCTGGTGTGGTTGCTGTTTTGAGCCGTCCTTCGCGTGGATCATCTTCGAGGGACGTACGACCACGTTTAAATTCAGCTGCCCACTTTTTAACGGTTGACATCGAAGGAGCAGAGTCTCCGTACACTTTTGTCAACTTCGGATGAGTTTCCATAGGGGTTAAACCATTCAAAACAAAGAATTTTATAACAGCACGATATTCAAGCTTATCCATTTAAAAAAATAACACGCACGACGTCTACTACAAAAATTCTTGCAAACAAACTACTTGAGAGAACAAGTTGAAAGTTTTCATATGAACTAAAGACACATGCAATCACGCAGGAAACATAAATTTCTGTTAATTGTAACGCCATCTATATGTCAGGCCGAGAACTTATCACCTTGCCCACGTACACTGTAATTAATTATCTGTTGATGATGATAACTTAGTTGTCGAAATACGTATGTATAATATGAACAGTGATGTGGAAGGGTGCCCTGAACTATGTCGTGAAATAATTGTTTAATAACAAATATGGACGTTCCAAAAATTACCTCTTGTTCTCGCTTGATATTTTGTTATAATTACGTCTACTTTATGTTCCTTATTTCGTGAAATAACTTAATACTGAACAGATGCTTTATATTTTATTGTTTCAAAAATATACAAAATTTAAAGCTGTTTATAAGAACATAATATGAAAGCCGATCAAGTTTCGTCGAACGCAGAAGTGTCAATATAGTATAGGTTTATATATACATACCTCCACTGGTAAGATCCATCCGCGTTCACATCACTGGATTGCCTTACAATGGCAATAGGTTGTCCAGGAACAGGATTTGGATTATAACGGCCCTGTGCTGCTACACAACTCAGTACAGCGGCGAATGTAATCTGAAGTGAACATAGTAATGACAATTAATTTAAAATAAATATATAAAAACAAGTAATTTTTATAAATACTAATTACTTAATGCAAGTATATGCTCCAGTTGAAGCTTATCATACGCAAACGCGTTTTTTTCAATGGCTTCTCGTCCGTTGTTTAAATTGTTTCATCTGGTGTGCCTTAGGGCTCCAACTTAGGGCCTCTCGTATTTATTATCTATCATAATTTGCTATTCGCTGATGATCTAAAGGCTTATCGCTCGGTATATATCTGGAGATTTGTGAAGAGCTTTAAGCTGATATAATTAGCATATCTAATTGGTGAACTAAGGATATATATACCTCTAAATCCTGACAAACGTAAAGTAATAACTTTTTCTAGAAAATTAAATACGCTTCACTTCAATTATGAGCCCAACGTCTTATCTTATATTGGAAAAGAGGGCACAGCGTATATACCTCATATTTCATTCAATAACGGAACCTTTTCTGAATCTCACCAGAGCTTTTGCTTGTAAGTTCTCTTCCCCTAGCATGAATTTGCAACTGTGAGAATAATATTGGCTATGTTTTCCTTATTTCTTCGGAAACTTTGGCCAAACAAATAGTTGTGTGCCATTAGGAATTGACCGTTCTGCAACTCTCTAAAGGCACGGTCGCAACGTGACCGGTTTTTTCGAAAAAACAGGTGACCATTTGTTTTGATGTGCTTCGAGCGCTAACAACATTTGTTAGTTTTGGCTCATCTTGGAACAGTCACACAGTCGACTGCTGTTTACTGTCGGACTCATACGTATAGATCCAAGATTCATCACCCGTGGAGACATTATAAATGTTCTTTGAAACACCGCCATTGTATTTTTTGTGCATTTCGTGGCACCAATCGACGCGAGTCCTTTTTTGAGCGGTTGTCAAATTACGTGGTACTCAACGTGAATATAGCTCCTTAACGGCTAAATGTTCATGCAGAATCTTATGCATGCTGATGTTACTAATAGCTAGAGATGCCTCGATCTCACAGTATGTTATATGACAGTCTTGCATTATCAATTCAGACACTGCATCAATGTTTTCTGACACAACAACATTTTTGGGACGACCTTCACAAAACTCATTGTTCAAAGAACGTCGTCCAAGTTTGGATTCACTATACCAACAACATACTGGAGTTTTCGATGGCGCTTCATCACTATATAAAGAATTCATCTCGTCGATGGATTCTTGTTGAGATAATCCACGCCGAAAGTTATGAAAAATAATTGCACGTAAATGTTCGCGAGTTAATTCCATTTCTTCGCTGACATAACATTTTCAAGTTACTGTCAACAATAGAAATAGCGACCGGATAATAAAATTGAAGTTCCCGAAATGTAAACGGCTACCCTCGTATAACATACGAAATTTTAAAAGTAATTTGCATCAAAATTTTACCACTGCTTTTCTTAGAATTGTAACTTATATGTATGTTCCTAAAATTGCCCGTATTTTTATTTAACTCATCTCTAATTATCTTATTATTAGAAATATTAGAAGGCAGACACTGAAGAACAATATTATTATTAGTATTACCCATAGGTATACTATCTATTATTTATATTTTCATTTGCATTTATATAATCAGGAAACAAACACACGATCAATGAAATGTAAATATTTATTTGTTTAATTCACTGTATGCCAGCGTTAATATTTATCGACAATAGATTTACAAGGCTTCCTTTGAATTATTAGTATTTCCTTGTAAATAATAATGTCCTTTCTACGTCATCATTCATTATAGAAGCATGTTAAAAGTTAACCTTAACTTAAACAAAATTTATCTAATTTGCCTTAATATACAGTATTATACGAGTACATTGAGTACAAAAATAAGTCGGTGTAAAAACTTATTTTATATAAGACTACATATATCCATCGTTTTCTTAAAAAAGAAAAGTACACATAATTATCTAAACCATTTGTGCGAAAAGAAATTCTCAATTATTGTTGAATTCAATGAAAAAGCAAATTCTTAAGGTAATTCAATCAATTATTGATGGAAGTAACAGAAACAAGAAGAAGTTTTACATGAGTACTTGTGCTTTTTACAAAGAAATACCATTTTTAAATATGGCCGCTGCAACCCTGGGACCTTCGTTCTGCGCTATATAATTACATCTGTTGGTTAGTCACAGACGCCAGTACGGAAGCACTCATTCGTATTTACGTTTGTTTGTGCTTATTGAATTTAAAAAGCTTCAGACAATTGAAAATGACGTCAATTGACAAATACGCGCTGTGATTCCTTCTCTGTATGCAAAAATCGTGAAAATGGACGAAATTCATCGACAGGTTGGCGAAGTGCATGAAGAAAATACTATGAGCGAGAAAATTGTACAAAAATGGGTTGTAACATTCAAAGATGATCGTACTAATGTTTATGACGGGCGATCGTCGGTCATTATTGAAGACTTAATTTAAAAGTTCGAGAAAATAGGCGCTTCCGATTTCATTATCGTTCTGCACTAAAGCAAGAGGCGTAACATGCTGAGTAAGGTGATTGTTTTGCTTCATGACAAACCAGAGATTTGAACGCATTATCCTACGTATATTCTGATCTAACGTCCTGTGATTACCACGTCCTCTTTCATTTGAAAGGAGTACCTAGACACTCAACTTCACGACGTTAACGTTGACGTGAAAACGGCCGTGCTGTAGTGGTAGGAAAATCGGGTGGCAGATTTCTATGAAGATGGAATTCAGAAGCTGGTTGTACGATATGAAAAGCACCTTTACGTCGGTGGTAATTATTCTTACAAAAATAAAATTATTGAAAAAATCGCACTTACATTTTTTTTATACCAAAGAACACTCTTCGTATATGAATACGTAACACTTACATAAAAAAGGAGTTGAAAGTAGATTATAATTTAACAGAACGTCAACAAAAATTTAAAAAAATGTCTTTCTAACAGCCTCCTTAATTATTAGAATAGAGTAAAGTAATTGCAAAAGGTTATGACGTTTTGGCTTCCATATCCAGCCCTTGTTTATTATAAACATCCAAACATAATCATCATTGCCCATCAGTTAAAATAAAAAAATGTGGGTTTTTTTGTATGTAAATACAATTCTTTATATGTAAGTACATGTAATGGGTGTTTTTTAAGCAGCATGAGAACTATCGACATGGATAACCATGGTTTGACAGCTGATAATGTCAAACTGTGTTGGCATTTCTGTTCAGTAAGGTTTGGCAAGTCATCATGAATCTTTTAACGCCAGAACAACGCTTCCAAATTGTGAAAATTTACTTTGAAAAAAATAAATCTGTTCGCGAAGTTCATAGAGCACTTCGTCCATTTTACGGTCAACATAATCGGCCTAGTGAGCAAGCAATTCGTGCAGTTATTGATCGTTTTCGAACTAATTTTACTCTTCTCGATTCAAAACCGCCAACAAGAGAGAGAAATGTGCGTACCGAAGAGAATATTGCTGTTGTAGCACGAAGTATTGAAGAAGACGCCGAAATGTCGATTCGTCGTCGTTCTCAACTTGTTGGCCTTTGTCCTTCGACTACGTGGAAAATTTTACGTAAGAATCTTGGCTTACTATAAAATACAGCTTGTGCAAGAATTGAAGCTAAACGACCATCGTTTGCGTCGCATTTTTTGCTGATTGCGCCCATTTGAAACTGGTCGAATATGAGCATTTTTATCAACGAATTGCATTTAGTGATGAAGCTCATTTCTGGTTAAATGGCTACTTCAATAAGTAATATTGTCGTATTTGAAGCGAAGACAATCCTCAGGCCGTTCACGAATCGCCATTACATCCATTAAAATTGACTGTTTGGTGCTGTTTACACGCTGGCGGCATCATCGGTCCTTATTTCTTTCGAAATGAGGAAGGAGCTGCCGTTACGGTAAATGGCGAGTGCTATCAAGCCATACTGACTGAATTTTTCTTTTCAAAAATTAATCAGCTAAAAATCGACATTTGGTTCCAACAAGACGGCGTAACTTGCCACACAGCGCGCTTAACAATTTTTTGCAAAATCAATTTAACGACAACTTTATTTCCAGAAGTGGTCCTGTTCACTAGCCCCCTCTTTCGTGCGATTTAACGCCTCTGAATTTCTTTCTATGGGGCTATGTTAACTCGTTGGTTTATGTCGAGAAACCAGCAACTCTTGAAGCATTGGAAGCCAATATTCAAGCCACCATTGACGCCATACGGCCAGATTTATTGAACAAAGTAGTCAAAAATTGGGCTGATCGACCATGTAACTCGTAGCCGCGACGGACGTATGCCGGAAATCATATTTAAAAAATGCCATGAAATTATATACCAAATTATAATAAAAAAAATTCATTCCAATATTTCTGTCTTGTATTATCATTTTAAGTTCTCGAGCTCTTAAAAAAACACGCTATATATATATATATATATATATATATATATATATATAGTAAACAAGGAACTAGTAGGTAATTCGGTCTGTGAACTGAAAGACTTGTTATGTCTAGTTAGTGTGTGGCTTTGATAATTTTGTAAGTATAATAGGTATTTTGTACCTGTTATAAATTTATTATTATTTTTAATTGTAGCTTGGTTCTCCTGAAGAAGCCATCAAGCAGTGGCGAAATATAGAGAGTCTAAAGAAAAAAATATCAAGTCTTTCAGTACACAGACCGAATTACCTACTAGTTCCTTGTTTGTTATCATTCCTTCATATATATATATATATATATATATATATATAGATTTAATATTTAATATTCAACTTCTCTACAAACTATTTCATACGCAATTCTTCCCAAGAGATGTGTTTAATTTGCATCCGTGAAACCCGTATCATCTACTAATGAAAATAATTGAAAAGATTCATACTGTATATGTTCCCACTTCAACAATATTACATATGACACAACATCCAATTAACTCCCCATGCTTGTTACCAAATAATTACTAATCGAAAGTTATTTTTTTCTAGTAGAAGATGCATCGATTAAATAACTCTTTCGTCTCAATCGTGCTTTCAAATCAATTGAAAAAATTCCTATTGTAACGCGAGAAATCTACACAGACAAACATATTTATGCAATAGACCTACCGTTAATTTTTAGCAAACACATTACCACACAATAACCTAACCTACTTCTCGAGAGGAAAAAGAGCTAGATTGTATCGAATCGAGAGTGAAGAACGCATCGGGATTAAACACGCCTAGCATTGCAAGCAGCGGTAACGCGAACACGAAGAACTCACGCAAAAAGGAGGCGTTTACGCGGATGGCAACAAAACACGCGACCACTATTATCTCAGTTGATCGTGCATACAGGAAAGAGATAATTGCAGATGAAAAGTTCAATTAAAATGGTCTTCTTATTATACAGATTGTTCCATGACGTCAACGCATACATGTAAAAACCTAGCAATGTTTAGTAGTAGTTGATTAGAAATGCGCCCAAGCAATTAGGGCACTCACTAATAAGTTCGAAAATAAAATTTAAAGTCTCGAAATTAAATTTTTACGAACAATCCTAGAAGTAACAGGAATAAACACGATCAGACATAAGGTAGTGAGAAACCAACTTGAAGTGTAAACAGTTTTGGATAGAATTATAGACGAGAAGGTATGGGAAATGTAAATGCGGGCGAAAAGTCAAAGAGAGGGGCCGCCGAAGACTTGGGATGATAATATTCATGATATTCTGCAGGCAAAAGGAATATCAGTTAATGAAGCACTCTATAGTACAGTAGATGACTTTCTGAAATATAAATTTTGACTACCATTTTTGTGTTTTTTCATGTTTTCATTGTTATTCTGGTGTTTTGTATAAATCCTGCGGGTTCTAAAGTGTTTGGTGGCGTATTTATTGTGGACCACGCAGGTTTTTTTGTATTTTTATCTATTTATATCATGTAATGACGTGTGTATGTACATATACATCAATAAATTATTATTATTATTATTATTATTATGAAAAGAAATGGCGGGCATTCCTGTAAGGATATTTTGCCTAGTTTATTTGCGAATTATACCACTATTACACCTCGTGTGAGTTGTGTCCTGAGAAGAAACCTACTGTATATACTCCATATACGTCCCAAGACATAATTTCCACAGCTCATGAATGTATTACTGAACAAATTTCAATTTAGAAATGTCCAATGAATATAAGTATGTCCAAATCTCTATCGTAATTGAAGTACGGTACTTGCATAATTCAAATTATTCAGCCTTTCTCATAAAAAATAAACTATTGGATTTAAATATGATGACCCTGTTGACCAATCAACTGCTGAACCTCTTCCAATCCACCGGTTCGTATAATTTTGATTAAGAAAATTTGTTATTTGTCAACCAAAGTGCAGAGACGTGTCATCGTGTTGTATCCACATGTCATTTTACTTTGAAAGGAACGTTATCCAGTAATATTGTAAGATCATTTACTGTACTGTACATTTACTGTAACAATGAATAATAACTGATGAATCATAGCCAGCCTATGGCTTGGCTATGATTCATTTTTTAAAACAACGACACCAACAGCAGTACGTAATACCTGCATGAGTTTTTGGGCACATGTTTATTAGACTTTACTTGAAATTACTTCAGTAACACATCTTTAAACTGTGTGAAGAGGCACTCACAATATACAATATGCAATATTCTACAATATAAATTAAAAACACAATCTAGATAACTACAACGTAAAGAGCTAGAGAATAAACAAAAACAAGCATTTGATACGTTTATAAGAACGTTTTTCTAGTAATGCATTTTTCTCGAACAAAAATTCTTTTTATAACTGCAAAGTAGAAGTAAGCTTTGCATTTTACATTTCTTTTTAAAAAAAACTTTTTAAAAAATACATTTTTTTATCGTCAAATATAAAAAATAGACACACAAACTTATATTGAGCCGAAAGTTTTTCTTTACTTTTCTACCACACTTAAAGCGCAGTGTTCTAGTCATACCTATTGGATCCTTTATTTTTATAAGCAAGTCTTTTTATATGCAAGTCTACTAAACTCTGTCTTTATTCTGCAAGTCTTCATCCGCAGTTCGTTGTTTATGCTTTGTTTTTAAATCACAAAATAAGAAATTAGTATATTCAACCATTGGGTGGAAAAATTTGCTTCTTTCCTTCTTCGACAAATTTAAGATACAGTTTTTTTTGGGTAATTCAGTTGGAAGGAACAATGACGAAGGGTCTTTATAAAATATTGTATTTCCTTTCATCTCACTACAAAGCCGCAATCATAGTTTTATCAACAAAACTTTTAAAGAGAAACACTTCGACTTTTAACAAGCTATTAAATCTGGGAACACCATCCTATTTTCCTTGTTAGGAACTGTGCTCTCGTAACTTTTGCTTCACTGCTATATCGTAATAACTATTCCAATAAAATATTGCTTACTTTGCTATGTTTCTCTTTTAAAATCATTATATAAATCCAAACGATTAAAGCTCTTTTTCAGTCTTCTCTTTGGTTAGTATGTCTATTTGATTTACTATACTTTTGATTCGAAAACTGTAGCCTGGATAAATATAACTTCCAAATGTGTAAGGAAAGGACATATTGGGTTGGCAACTAAGTACTTTATGTTTTTACTGATAGAGAGCGTTGCTTTATTTTTTGTATAACGTATGTTAGTGCTGTACTTTACCGTTTGTCGCGTGATACTAGTCACATTGACGTAACTTCAGAAGCAAGTAGTGCGTGATTTTTATTAAAGCTATTAGTCGTGGGTTAATTTTAAATGGAGTGCAGAAACGAACATTTTCGACATATTTTACTATTTTATTTCCGTAAAGGAAAGAAAGCTGCTGCGGCTCACAAAAAGATATGTGAAGTTTATGGTGCTAATTGCTTAACAGAGCGCACGTGTCAGAATTGGTATAAAAAATTCAGTTCCGGAGATTTTCCCTCACAGATTAGCAACGTTCTGGTCGGCCTACTGAAGTTGATGATGACCGAACCAAAGTCATAATTGAAGAGGATCGTCATATAACTGTTCGAGAGGTTGCGGAGAGGCTACATGTATCGCACACAACAATTGAAAAACATTTAAAATGTCTTGGGCTAGTTTAGGAGCTTGATATTTGGGTACCTCACGAATTGAAAGAAATACATTTAACACAAAGAGTCAACTTTTGCGATATGCACCTTAGACGAAATGAAACTGACCCTTTCTTAAAAAGAATCATCACTGGTGATGAAAAATGGGTCCTGTACAGTAACATAGTTCGAAAACGATCATGGGGCAAATACGATAAACCAGCTCAAACCACATCGAAAGCTGAATTGCATCCAAAAAAGATCATGCTGTCAGTTTCGTGGGATTACAAAGGTGTCGTGTTTTTTGAGCTGCTTCCAAGAAACCAAACGATCAATTCTGATTTTTACTGTCAACAATTAATAAAACTGGATGAAGCAATCAAAGAGAAACGGCCAGAATTGTCAAATCGGAAAGGTGTAGTTTTCCACCAAGATAATGTAAGGCCTCACACATTTTTGGCAACTCGTGGGAAACTATTGGAGCTTGGCTGGGAAGTGATGCCACATCCCCCATACAGCCGTGATCTAGCACCATCTGATTACCATTTATTTCGAAGTTTGCAGAATTCTTTGAATGGTAAAACTTTCACAAATGACGATGACCTTCACTCGCACCTGGTTCAGTTTTTTGCTGATAAGGACCAGAAATTTTATGAGCGCGGAATCATGCAGCTGAAAGAAAGATGGCAAAAGATCATTGAGCAAAATGGAAAATATATAATTGATTAGAAACTATTCTTTGTTTAAAAAAAAGTTTTATACTACAAAACCCAAAGTACTTAGTTGCCAACCCAATATTATACACAATGTGATGTAAAAGTATCATTGCAGTTGCAATATTATAATTATGTTCGATGCTTGCTAATAGGCGAATATACAGGCGTGTTTAAAACAAAGGAATATTAATGTTGAAAATGGTTAAGTTTAAATTTTTAATTAGAAAATTATTTAGTCTGATTCTGTTTCTAGTAGAAACAATTTGCGAGATAGTATACTTCGAAGCGTAGTTCGTCCAGGGTCGTAGTTAGTGTCTCTTCACTAACTACGACCCTGGGCGAACTACGCTTCGAAGTATACTATCTCGCAAATTGTTTCTACTAGAAACAGAATCAGACTAAATAATTTTCTAATTAAAAATTTAAACTTAACCATTTTCAACATTAATATTCCTTTGTTTTAAACACGCCTGTATATTCGCCTATTAGCAAGCATCGAACATAATTATAATATTCAGTCGGGGAGCTGCTAATTAATCAGCGAATAAAGTCTCACGATGGCAAATGTCATCTAATTTTTTATTTACTTTTTTAAGTGAAAAGCGATGCTCCCAGGAAGAAAACTAAATGCCAAATTGCATTTAAGATGCATAATTCAAGTTTGATTTTCTGTGCTTTTAAAGGTCGTCTTCCTAGAATCGGAGAGACATTTGATGGTATGTAATCATCTATCCGAGTTGCTTCTCTTTTGCTTGTTTGCATTAATAAATGATCCATTCGTTGCATCGATTACGTGTGTCTATACAGGTGTGGTACATATGTCTTTTCAATTATACAATGTGTTATGTAATTAAATACAAAACCTCAGTTATCAGTGTTACTTATACCTTTCGATGTTTGAAATTTTAGATAAAATTTAATATTTTTAATTTAATTTTAACAACTTTTATTATGTAATAGAATAATAAATACACAGAGTGTTACGATATTCACTAATTTTATTAAACACAGAGACTACACAAAAACCAAACAAGTATAATCTGTCAAATTACATAGGGCCGGCCACAATTTAAACAAATTAGTAAGTTTCTTAAGAAACATGATGTAGATGTTGCGTTTCCAACTAACATTACGCTAAGAAAATTAATTAAATGTAACAAAGGCAACGTAAATAAATTCAACAAATCGAGAGTCTATAAGCTTTCCTGTGGTGATTGCTCTAAGATGTATATCGGTCAAACAGGAAGATCTATGGAAACATCAAAACACAAAAGAAGATTTAATTGTAACAAAAATGATTCCACCTATGCAGTACATTTAAATACTTGTAATCATTCTTTCAATACAGATTTCAGAAATTCATATTTGGAAAATAAAGGGATAAATTTATCGTTACTTAAAACTACAGAAATAAATTAACAAAAAAAATATAATAATTTATTAAGTGACCAAATAAAGGCTGTTTCAAATTTCACGATTTTTTTAAATAAAACACATAATTTGCATTCACTTTCAAAAACCTTTTATTGGTAATTGAAGTATCAGTTATGACATTTATATGAGCAAAATAATATCTACCAGATGACCTCCTCTTACAGCTCTACAGACGTCCACTCTTTTGTTAAAATTTTCAATGACATTTTGACATAACTGAAGTTCTATCTCACCAATGACACGAATAATTTCATCTTTCAAAACAGGAATTAATTGTAGATTGTTTTTATAAACCTAACTTTTCACATAACCCCAAAGAAAATAGTTTAGCGGTGTCAAATCACATAATCTTTGTGGCCAACTAACATCACCGTTTCTTGAAATTACACGTCCAGAAAATTTTTCTCTCAATAAATCAATTGATTCGTGTGCAAAGTGAGGTGTAGCGCCATCCTGTTGAAACCACATATCCTCTAGATCAATACTCATTAATTCAAGCCACAAACATTCGGTTATTATTCGACGAAATCGATCACCATTGACAGTTACAGCTTCACTAGCAGCATTTTCAAAGAATTAAGGTCCAGTTACACCACCTGACCATAATGTACACCAAATAGTAACTCGTTTAGGATGCATAGGTTTCTCATGAATAATTCTTGGATTTTCCTCACCGGCAATTTTGCACAACACACCCACCAAGTTCAAAATGTGCCTCATCGGAAAACATTATTTTTTGAGAAAAATCAGCTGGTTGTTCATTGATGAAATTGACAAATGAACGACGTTTAAAATGATCTAATAGCTTCAGTTCCTGTGTTATTTGAACCTTATATGCCTTCAGAGCTAAATCCTTGTGTAAAATACGCCACGTCGTTGATCCACTAAGTCCAAGTTATTGTGAACGTCGTCTAATGGACATTTCAGGATCTTCAGCAACACTTTCACGAACCAAATCAATATTTTCTTGTGAACGACCGCTACTACTGTATTTTCCACTTTTTTGATCTTCCACGGAACCGGTCTCTTGAAATTTTTTAATAATTCGATCAATAGTGCTTTCAAATGGACGATTATGTAAACCATAAAATTCACATAATTTTCTATAAACTCTTTTCACAGAACGCTGATTTTTATAAAGTAATTCAACAATTTGAACGCGTTGTTGTACCGTGTACGAAGCCATATTGTGCTATTAGATAGCATCGATACCAAATATCGATGCTATTTACCTATCTTGGCGATGTTATTTCTTTTACATATTATGTGAATATATAATTTTGTATATCGAACATGCGGAAAGGAGAAAAGTCAGTGAATTTCTTGATTCATTTTATAATGATTCTACGATAATATGTAAAGTTTAAACGGCTGATGTGTTGGGACAAACGCGACCGTAGAAAATACATATGTTAACAGTAGTAAGCCCAGAAATAAAAAAAGCGTGCCACTAACGACTGAATTCATACTAGAATTACTTTTAATAGTCACAACATTCGGTTTACCGATAAACTTCACTCAAGTTTCAATCCTGCCGCCATAAATACAATTCCAACTGAAGCTACTATCTCGGACAGAGTAGCATACTATCTACCATCTTTACTCAAAGAAATCGAAAACCAGCTGTTGTTAAGTCAAGACGAAACGACAGATAATAAAAAGGAAACTATTGTAAATATAGTAGTACTGGAACTCCTAAAATTAACATTTCCAATGTATTCGACTTTTTCATTTCCATTTTATTAGCTAACAAAGAATTAGAGTAATGTACATGTGAAGCGATTACGAGGGCAGTGTTGGATACGATACGAAAATTTGAACTTTCGAACAATCAATCGTTCATGTTTATGAGCGACGGTGACTCGAGGATATTCTAAAGGTCGATCTTTTAAAGAAGATTGTCAGAGACTCATGGCATTGTAGCAGAAATTATTCGGGAATATTTTCCAGATGTGGATGCATTAATAGCAAAGACTCAAAGAGCGTTCTCAAATTTCCAAAACGAATTCCAGAATTTCACAGACGATGCTCCCGTATTCCTGAACCAGCACAGCCAATCCTTACATGTTGGGGAACATGATGAATGGCGTCTCTTTATTATTCTACAAGCTATTAAGAAAAGCCCCAGATAAGATTTCAAAAAACTTTAAAAACTCTAAGACAATTATAACGGATTATTTCACGCAATAGAACAAAATACTGAGTTGCAGTTAGTGGAGTCGTGTGGATAGTGAACGATGCATACTCGCTGCTATGTGCTACAAGTGTTTTTAAAAACTTTGAGGATGTTATAAGCCAAGATTTCGATTTTACCAGATTTAGACAAATTTGTGATGGTCCTTCTGTAGATATGTTGCCTATTTATGAAAGATTATTTTAATTACGGGTGTCTTACATCAGAAATGTCGAACGGTCTCTCAAAATATAAGAATATTTCTTCACAATGAACATTGTTGACTGAAACGAATGTGGAAACATACCTAATGGTGCGAAGCTTTCACCAAAGTTATCCACTTCGCTACATTACAACAACTATAAACAAGGTAGATAAGTGTTTTAAGAAATTTTAAAATTATTTATTTTTATTTAAACGAATTTTAACGAACAATCGACGACGCATAATCGCCGACAACTGATCCTTATCTGTTACGCTCGGAGGAAAATGACAAGCCTACTAATAATTCAAAAACATAACAAACGCATTTACGCATTAACAATTTCAAAAATTAAGTTCCTTTAATAGAAAATTTTAATTTTAAACTTACATATTGTCCTCTGCTAAATAATTCGAATACATTACAAGAAACTTTTATTATTTTTTAAAAACCTATTCTATTTTTCAAGAATTTTTGGTAAAATTTACTTTTAAACTAACTTAAATCTGTCCTATATTCACGTAAGCTCTTTAAGTGAATGAGTTTTAAGCCTACATACCCAAAAATTCATGTCGGTCGGCGTTTTTGATGAACACTTTAGGGGAACTGAAGAATCGCAGGGCGACTCTTCATTTATATAGCGCCCGGACACGGTCAAGGGGCATCACATCTAATGCATACCCTCCCTATCTGAGATCATCCTAGATTTTTGGCGGTGGAAAAACGCATTGCCGATCAAGAAAGGAATTCTAATCCGGTCAGTAGATGAATGATTCTCTTGTATTGCGTAATTGCTTGTACAACTCTTACTTGTAAGTAATACCCGTACGTATGTAAAATGTCGACGGCATGAAGTGATTAAGGCGGTGTTTCATGTGGGTCGATTCGACTCTATAAAATTGTACGACCGTTGATTACGAGACAATAATAATAACTTGTAGATCCTATAACTATCAATATTATTAAGATTTTGTGTTAAGAAATGCAATAAAAACAGAAATTGTAAAAACAGAAAGATCACTTTCCTGTTTTTGCATATTCAATTGAAGTTTATTTAAGAAAATATCAGATGTATAAAAGATATCGAAGGCTCTTGATGATTCGTTCTTTTTGTATTAGTGGAAACTTGAAAAATTTTTCACCTAATAGTGAAGCAAAAGGTCTAAAGGAAAACTAGGAAAGTCTTTATCTAATAATGAAAAGAAAGACTTTTTAATATATTAATTTTTCAACGCAATCTTCCTTAACTTGGACACATTTACGCGACCTATCCTACAAATGGTTTTATTCCAACGGGAAAAAAGTGATTTATGTTGATCGCCGAAATATCTATCAAGCTATTTATCTCAATTGTTTGTCATAGTAAAAGGAAATTGGATGGAGACAAATCCGAACCATGTATTGGCAGTTCAGTTCGAAGAAATTATTTTAAACTTTGGCTGCTTTGTGAACTCGCCCAGTAGTAGTATCTATCTTTAAACCAATTTCTGTGCAAATATTTGGCTTGTTGGGATGATTAAATTTTCATTGAAAAATTCGCACCCTTTATAGAGAAAGATTAATAATGAGTTGTCGCTCCACGTTAACGAATACATTTTGCTATTCGCACAGGATTGCTTCTAATAATAGTCCATAGTTGTGAATTAATGTACTAAAATGACAAGAGTTTAAAGAGTTGTCTTCAAATTCTTCCATTTAGCACATACGAGTTCATATTTTTCTAATTTTTATATTTCATCGCTAGCGGTTCAAAAAAATTCACAAACCTTTATAACTCCTGCCTTTCTCGATCGATTTCCGCGAAATATGCGCCGAATTAAAGTGCTCGTCGAAAGAAACAAAAAGAGTAGCAGGACACCTCAATTAGTGCAACCATTCGACCGTAGAAGTCACTGGAATTTACGCAAAAATACATTTCTTTTCCGGAGCGATTCCGGTTTTCCGGTCATATCTCGAGAATCGGGGCTCACAGGGGATTCCAGTACAAACGAGTCGATTCCGAGCGTCTATACCCCTCCGGCAGTGGCCAAACGATCGCTAAGAAGCCCCCGATTCCCAAGATACGGCGCGGGCTCGAAATAGAAGGTCAAAATTCATCGCGATTTTCATGAGTTGGAAAAATTTTCAATTCCGATTTTTGATCCGGACACTACCCAGGGGTTATCTTATATGTTCTAGAAGATTGTGCGTATGATTTGTCACTGGGACTTTGGCTTTTAGATGATTGAGGGTTTTTGACGTTCTTTTGCGAATATCTCAGAATGATTAACGTATATAAGTAGAGGAAGATTTAGCCTTAAAATGATTTTAACACAGAAAACCTATTCCGCCTCTGTCGATTCTCAAACTTCCTCATTGACCTTGACTACAGTGCATATTGGAACGGTCAAGGCCAATGAGGAGGTTCTGAAATCGGCTGAGGCCGAAGAGGTTTTCTGTGTTAAGATCATTTTAAGGTTAAATCTATACTGTTGTTAAATTAATTATATATATATAATGGGTGTGCAACTTAATTCGGTTACTTTTCAATGGAGGTCGTTAGTTGTTATATATAGTTGAGTACGACAGCTGATTTCTTTTTTGCTGGAAAGGTTTGACATCTGTCAACCATATCTAGTTACATTGTTTTGAATTTTGTACAATAACATTATTTTCGAGCTCATCGAAAATGTCTGAATTTGTGTTAAATAAACAACATTTACGGGAATTTTTAATTTTCTGCTTTAATTGGAAAACAAGTGCAGCTGAAGCTCAACTATTGCTTGCAGAAGTGTATGGTGAATCTGCTCCAACAAAAAAAATCATGTTGTGAATGGTTTTAAAAGCGGTGATTTCAGCGTTGAAGACAGACCGCGTCCAGCTCAACCAAAAAAAGGTTGAAAACGAGGAACTGGAGACATTACTGGATAAAGATTCATGTCAAACGCAAGAAGAACTTACAAAAACATTGGGAATAATTCACCAAGCTATTTTAAAACGTTTAAAAGCATTTGGATTCGTCCAAAAGCAAGGAAATTGGGTACCACACGAATTGAAGCCAAGAGACGTTGAAAGATGATTTTACATGTCGCAAATGCTGATTGAACGCTATAAAAAGAATTCGTTTTTACATCGAATCGTTGCTGGTGATGCAAAATAAATTCATTACGATAATCCAAAACGAAAAAAAATCTTATTTAAAGCCTGGCCAGCCATCAACATCAACGGCGAAGCCAAATATTCATGGAGCCAAGGTAATGCCGTCTATTTGGTGGGATTCGACGGGTGTTGCCCATTATAAGCTGTTAAAACCTGGTGATTCTATTACGGGCGAGCTGTAAAAACAACAATTAATTCATTTGAAGAGAGCAATCGCCGAAAAGCGACAAGAATATGCGACCAGACATGAGTCTATAATATTCCATCATAATAACGTTCGGCCGCATGTTGCAAGACCAGTTAAAAACTATTTGGAAAACAGCGGCTGGGAAATTTTACCTCACCCGCCTTATAGCCCAGACATTGACCCTTCTGACTACTATTTCCTTCGATCGATGCAGAATGCCCTTATTGGAATACGCTTCACTTCAGTTGAAGGAATCAAAAATTGCCTTAGTTCGTTCTTACCCTCAAAGGATGAACAGGTCTTTGGGAAAGGAATCCATCAATTGCTCGAAAGATGGGGAAAGGTTGTGGCTTTCGATATACAATACTTTGAATAATATGTTCATTCATTTTGATTATAAAATAGAGGCTTTTTACAAAAAAAAAGTAACCGAATTAAGTTGCACACTCAATATATATAAGTATATAAAGATATAAACAAAATCAAAGAAAAGTAAAGAATGATTCGTATATTACGCGTGTTACTATATCTTCTAGAGAATAATGCGTTTTGAACTCCTATGTTATGAATCAAATATGATCCGAATGTTAAAGTCTTGTTTATATTACAAGTTATGAAGACCATCGTATAAGAATGCGGCAGATATATTTTCGTGTACATTGTAAACTTTTTTGTAGTACCCACTGTATCTCTGAAAATAATCAGTGCACCAGTGTTTGCAACGTTTAAATATGTGGGAACGCCTGCTCAAGAGGCCTTATTCATCAATTTTTAATTTCAATTGAAAACAAAAATAACTAATTTGATTTTAGAACACACTGTATATCATTATAACTAGTTACATACACGAAGTGTAAATATAATATATTCACACCTCTACTTATCAATAGTAAATAATATTATTACGTCTTATGGAATTCTCATATCTTCCAACATGTTTAAATGTCAATCTTCGACTGAATAGGATACTTAAATATGTGCTAACAATGTTAAATAATAGACAGCTAAATCGCAGAGTCGTTTGTATATGTATGTATTTCGCTCGTATTGAAATTTGATGAAAAGATTCTCCTTTATTTAAATAATTTCTAAAATATTCATTTTTTGTGATGAAATCAAGGTGATATATTAGCTCAGATCTTCTGTGGTCACATTTGTTACATGTGAAAATAGTGTGATGCAATGTGACACGTTTTGCTTATCACTAAATGGAATTTTGTGAATCGAAATTTCAGTATAGTAAATGTCGCATGTTTAAATTTCTTTTGTAAATATGTTGTTGAAGAAAAATTCATCCTAGAGCAATAATGCGATTCCAAACTGTGTGACTTTTTGTTTCATCCTGTAGAGACACACCGCGACCCTTACTTAAAAATGCAATTCGACAAATAAAAAAATTTTTTGTTATTGTGAAATAGCGTGAAGAAGTTACAATAATTGCCTGAGAGTCTAGCGATATATTCAACTAATTTAACAAATTTGATTTATTATAAACAATAAAAATAACAATTCTTTATTTATAAAAAATTAGCTTTCGATTATTTACAAATAGTCTTAACTGACCTCATTTACGAGGGTGGTCCCAGAAGTACCCGACCCAACAAAGAAAACACAAAAATTTTGGAAAGAAATATATTTATTTTTCAACATAATCGCCTTTCAGCTATATACACTTTTTTCAGCGATATTCAATAAGTTCGATACCCTTTTTATAATAAGAACTGTCTGGCTCCCGAAAATAGTCACTAACTGCCGACATCACTTCTTTATCGTTGGAAAATCTTTGACCGCTGAGCCATTTTTTCAAGTCTTGGAACAAAAAAAAACCCAAGGGGCTAAATCTGGCGAATAGAGTACATGAGGTAGCAATTTAAAGTTTAATTCATTAATTTTGGCCATTGAAATAACGGATTTGTGAGCTGGTGCATTGTCTTGATGAAACAACACCTTCTTCTTAGCCAAATGCGGCCGCTTTTGCTTGATTTCTTCGCTCAAATGTTGCAATAAGTTCGCATAATACTCGCCGTTGATAGTTTTTCCTTTTTCAAGAAAGTCAATTAAAACTATTCCACGGGCATCCCAAAAAACCGATGCTGTGACCTTGCTTGCAGCTGAAACGGTCTCCGCCTTCTTTGTAGACGGTTTTCCCTTTTGAATCCATTGTTTTGATTGTTCTTTTGTCTCGGGTGTGGAGTGATGGACCCATGTTTCATCCTTGGTTATGAAACGGCGCAAAACTTCTGCTTTGTTGTTGTGCAACTTTGCTAAACACTCAATTGAAACATCTTCACGACAATGTTTTTGCTCGAGTGTGAGCAAACGCGGCACCCTTCTTGCACACAGCTTTCTTACGTCCAAATTTTCAGATAATATGCGATATACAGTACTTTTTGAAATGCCTACTATGTCTGCTAGCTCGTGCACTTTCAGTCAACGATCATCCAGTACTGGTTTATGGATTCTCTTCACCGTTTCTGGAGTGACTCACATACGTTTGACTTTGAAGGGATTAAGATTCTGGAAACCGAAAACAATTATAGGAAGAGACTATTTTTGGAGATGTATCGCATTAACAAGCACAGAGAATGTATCAATCATAGGTCAGCTGACAGATTGCACGTAATTTACTGCAAGATCTTAAGGATACTACACCACTAATTACCGAATTGAAGTTTTTATTTTGTGATATTTGATTAACCCCGGTATAGTTTTGGTCTTTTTCTGGTGAAGGTGTTTGCGTGTTATTGACCTTGGTTTGTCTTGTATTTTATGCATACGTTTTTGATTCACGTTCCGTTTTTTGTATCGTTCCAGCTTTTTATAATTGTGTACAGTTGTACGGACGAACAAAATAGGTTAAACTAATTTTGCTGAGTTTTATTCTATTTTACAATGTATTTTAAAATTAAAATTGAAAGTTACTTATACGATTATTTTGAATTAAGTAGTGTATGACTCCTTTTAGTTTGTAAGTATTATTAATTGAATTATAATCGCCACTACTGTTGGTGTCCATTTGTTGCACACTCCTGAGGTAGCTGCAAAGGTTTGGCAGCGAAATATAAAGTATTGAAAACAAAAATTGTTTGAGTCTTTGTTCAATAGACCGATACACCTGATAATAGTTACGTTTAAGATATATACACAATTATCCACAACCCTTATTACTTTTTAACACATTGAAAAGTCCTTATTTAAGTTTTCATTTATGTAAACATTATTCATAATCAATGCTTTGTATGAATTACTTCTTTTAATATCCTACACTCCTTCCTTTTAAGTACCTTTACTTACGAGGATAGTTTGACAAGTAGTGAGAATAATACATAGGTGGCGCTCTAATTGGCAAAACAAATGCACTGTAATTTAGGCTGGCTATTTATATGTTTACATTACGATATTTAGATAAATCGGTTGATTAGTTTATATTTGACAGCTGATTGAAAAAGAAGCAACAAGTCGTTTTGTTAAAATGGAAAAAACAGAGTATCGTGCGGTGACTAAATACTTCGTAATTAAGGGTATGAAAGCTACCGAAATAAAAGATGAGTTACGGGAAACATCAGGTGAATCTGCTTAATCATCCGCCACAATAAGTAGATGGGTAAATGAATTTAAACGTGGTAGAACAAGGTGTGTTGATGAAGCGCGCTCTGGGGCACCCAAAATCGTGACTTCTAAGGAAAAGATGATAAAAATCCATAATATTATTACGCAAGATCGACGACTCAAAGTGAAAGAGATAGCAGACATGGTAAACATTTCAACAGAACGCGTACACCACATTTTAACGAAAGAATTGGGCTTTTCCGAGCTTTCGGCAAGATGGGTGCCGCGACTGCTTACGACTGATCAAAAGTTCGCTCGTTTCCGCATTTCCAATGAGTGTTTGGACCTTTATAAGCGGAATCCGGTTGATTTTGGTAGGCGATTTGTTACTTGCGATGAAACTTGGATACACTACAGTACACCCGAAACTAAACAACAGTCGAAACAATGGTTAGAACGTGGTTCTGCACCTCCAAAGAAAGCGAAAACCACTTTATCGGCAAATAAGGTGATGGCATCAATTTTTTGGTATTCAAAGGGCATTTTGCTCATTGATTACCTTCAGAAAGGTGCCACAATAAACGGACAATATTTTGCAGAACTTCTACAAAAATTAAATGTTGAGATTCGTGCTAAACGGCCAGGAGTATTTTACAAGCCTTCCCGATCGCATTTTAGAGATGGCATAGGGCATTGGAGCACCGTTGGAATAAATGTATTGCTCTTTTAGGAGAATATATTGAAAAATAAATATTATTTTGTATTTATAAAATTCGTTTTCCTTTCCTTTCTCGCTACTTGTCAAACTACCCTCGTAATACGCTCACAATTAATCCTTAAAATTACGATAAGATCAACTAAATACTTATGTTTACTTAGTTCTTATAAATTTCTTCTATTTTTTAGTATTAACAATATATTTTTAAGAACTACATTTTTATAATTTGGATTCTGCGTCTTCCTTATGTTGGACAAATAATACACCGCTTATTTACAAAACATTACACAACATATCTTTTAATATCAGCAGTTTTTGATGTGCTAATTACAAGTATACTACCTCTTTTATAACTAATTTATATATGTCAACTCATTGTTTATATACTTCCTTATGTACATGTTAATAATGAATTACATAACTATAAAGATGCTACTTCTGATTTACATAATATCACCAAATATTCTGTTAAGTTATTACACCGTACAACAGATTTCAACTTTTGGTTTTACCATTAAGTGACGCATAGTAATCTTTATAGAAAACATTTATTTTAATGGAAAGTAAATGGAGTCACGACGTATTTCGAAAAATTGAAAATATTTACAAAATTCGAATACACTGTATTTGCATTTTTCCCCTAACCAGAGCTGAGCCAATTCTACCACTTTTTGAATAATTTATATTTGGTATATCTGCTAAATTTTGTCAATTACTGATTTAGGATAAAAACTTTGTTAGTTAACATTATTTAATTCTTTTATATGACCGATTATATTCATCTAAGAATCATCTTTATAAAAGTACGTGTCAATTTCATTTATATTTCTAAAATATTCAATAATTTAATATATAAATGATTATTTATCATTTTGTTTCATAATAATATAATTGTATATACACTATCACTCATAAGTATTTGGTCGCTGACGTTTAACCCGAAAATTGTAACAAAAATCAATATTGAAATAGTAATATCTTTCTATTATTTACATATATGAAGAATATATATTTTTACATCTAAAATAAATTGTCGTATAATATATTTATCTAAATTTTAGACTCGTCTATACGCCCTCCTTTATTTTTAATCGCTGCAACACACAATCGAGGCATTCTTTCGAATAATTTTCGTAACGTCTCAGGTTTTATTTTACCCCATGTCTCTTGCAGGTTCTTCCGCATATTAACAGCATATGTGAGGGTCGATTTTCTCACCTCTCGGTCAAGTTCTTTCCACAGCAACTCGATGGGATTTAAATCAGGACTCTGGAGAGGCCACGCCATAACTCTTATGGTTCCCTCGTTCTCCAATTTCTGCAAATATTCTCGGCATAGTTTGAAAGTGTGTTTCTGGCCATTATCTTGTTGGAAAATAAAATTCTGACCGGAAATTTTAATTCCAGAGGGGATTGCGTTTCCCTCTAGTATGTGCTTATACTGTTCTTTTTTCAGTATACCTTCGATTTTGACGAGATCGCTCACATTTGATCCAGAAAAGTAAACCCATATCATGACTGAACCTCCACCGTACTTAATAGTAGGGGCTTTGCATTCTTCCCGGACACGCCCACCCACAGACCTCCTCACGAAAACACGTCTTCGTGAACCGAAAATCTCGAATTTGGATTCGTCGGTCTACAATACTTTATTCCAGTCTTCTGTGGTTCAATTTTGATGATCGCATGCCCACTTTAAATGTTTTTGCTTGTTTTGCTTGCGTAGAAGCGGCTTCTTTTAACCGCCGTTTAACTGTCGAAACACTTATGGGTTTTCGACGAACAGCATTCATTTCTACTATGATTTCTGAGGCTGTTTTTTCGTCTATTTCTCGTGCTTATTACCACCATCGCAAGATCTTCTGCTGAGATTGTTGCCCTTGGTCTGCCTTTTCGAGTTCTGCTCAACACACTTCCACATTCGCGGTGTTTTTGGATGATATAACCTACTGTGGACTGATTTAGTTTAAGTTCTTTGACAATTTCGCGGTTGCTTTTGCCAGTTTCATGGTATGCGATTATAAACGATCGTGTTTCTGCACTCAATTCTTTCCGTTTAGAATTTCTAATCTATTGAACTTCTTCGAAACATACGATGCTATCACTATGAGCACTTCACAAATACTAACTGCAATTTTGCCTAAATACGTAATTATAAATGCTTAATAGTTTAGAGAGTTTTATTAGGGTATTGTCAGTCATTGTGAACAATAGAGAAATCGTATAATTATTTTTGAATAAGCTTTTATAGATTTTAATGTTTACTATGAAACTATTCCTTACTTCAGAAATAAATTTTATAATTACTACTTTTCTATAGAAACTGTAATGAAACAAGGGTGACTAAAAACTTATGAGCGATAGTGTATTTCTACCTGAGTAGTAAAGAGTTTGAAGATGGTGGATTCTAAAAATATAAGTATTACTTAGTCAATTTGGTACGTAGACGTCCGCGGTCGTGGTCCATGCTATCTGCTTCTGGGTTTCCGGGCTGGAACCGCGTCACTAGTATATCTGCCGACGTTTCGTTCAGTGCAGTAGTTCGCTGAACTACTGCACTGAAGTTTCAGTTTCAGGGTACGAAACGTCGGCAGATATACTAGTGACGCGGTTCCAGCCCAGAAACCCAGAAGCAGATTACTTAGTCAGTTCCAATTTGTAAATTTTGCTACTTATTTATTTTAATTGAGTGTAGGATTTCACAACTATTAACGCTAGGTAAATAAATCCGAATAATCTAAAAAAGATCGTCGATTTTCACTGCAACACTTAGAGAACATATTTATCCACGAATATACTTCTTCCTTTACATTACGGAATACACCACGGTGATCCCTCCCCTTTTCACATTAACGAGACTTTCAGTCGGGTAGGTGCCACATCTGAAAGTAGTGTATAAAATTTTTCCAATGCGACGAATTTTACTTTGGAAATAAAACGGTCTTCTATATAATATTTCACTCCATCTTCGTGCATTACGTTCTATAGTCAATTCGTAAAAATGGAGTTGTCTATATTTCAATGAACCGCACTGTATGTTGTAAAACTTAAAAAAATAGACCTAAAACTCCATACGAAATCTTACTATTGTATTTCACGAGTAATTAATTTTAGCGAAACTTCAACCTTGAAATGACAAAAACCTGAAAACGATTCTGTTTTGGCAATCCGAAAGCCCCGACACCCGTAATTGATGTACCGAAATGATTCCATAAAACAAAGAAAGGGGAACACTTGATATAACAGCTTCATTGTTAGGAACCTTGAAATACTTCTTGCGCAATTACGAACTAGGTATGTCGAGTTGCGATTTTGAGATTAGACGCGAGGAGATCCGAGTGAAAGTTAATGTTTTTGTTGCCGTTGACGTGGATGTGACTCGTTCAAGGTTGCACTCTCGGTTCTCTGTTTTCCACTTAACGAAATATGAAGCAACCAACTGATATCGTAAACGCGTCTGGGTCGAAATATTCGTTTGAGATACATTTTATGAATGAGAGCAGATCGTTATGTAATAGCGGAGTAAATTTCTAGTACGAGCGGAATTCGAGACACGAACGTTTCGCAAGTTTGAGGTCAATGTTACAATTACTGATACGTGTAGGTTTGTAATAAAGCAAATGTTTCTTAATCAGAGTATAAACAAAATAAGTTTAATGTTTCTTGTGCCATTTATATCGATGTTGATTAAGAAGCATATGGAAGTGTATTTTAAATATCTTTTAAATAACTGACACTGATAATTCCTTAGCACTGGTTTTCCAAATTTTAACTGTTCAAAAACCAACAGAAATAAAATATACTTCTCTTAATGTTAATCACAAAAAGTTAATACATTTTTTGCCACCACACTATTTCTTTTTACACAACAAAAACATCCAAAATGTCTAATAAAATGTTATCGTCTGTACGGGGGATGCCGTTTATATTTCGGGAATAGCAAACAAAAAAAAATTTTATTATCGAAAATTGTTTTATTGCTTTTCAAAATATTCTCCTTGAAAATCAATGTACTTTCGCATTCGTTTAAAATAATCCGAAAAGGATTGCTGCCACTGTGAAGGCGGTATCTCCAAAATATGACTTTTGAATACCTCAATTGCCTCTTCCGGCGTAGAAAACCGTTAACCACGAAGTTTATCTTCACGTGTGGGAACAAAAAGAAATCACAAGGTGCTAAATCAGGACTGTACGGCGGATGGCTCATCAATTCAATGTTTTACCCGGTTAAATATTCAATTGTTGAACTGACCCGTCGTTTTCGGTTTGTTTTCCTTATTTCTACAAAAACTTTTGGCAGATAAATAGTTGTGTACCATTCGGAATTGACCGTTCTACAACTTTCTAAAGGCACGGTTGCAACGTGACTGGTTCTTTCGAGAAAACAGGCGACCATTTGTTTTGATGTGCTTCGAGCGCGAACAACTTTTCTTGATTTTGGCTCATCTTGGAATACCCACGCAGTCGACTGCTGTTTACCATCGGGATCATACGTATACATCCAAAATGCATCACCTGTGACGACTTTACAAATGTTCTTTGAATTACCGCCATTGTATTTTTGTGCATTTCTTGGCAACAATGGATGCGACTCCTTTTTTCGAGCAGTTGTCAAATTATGTTGTACCCAAAGAGAACATAGCCCTTATCGGCTAAATGTTCATGCAGTATCTTATGCACGCTGGTGTTACTAATACCGAGAGATGCCTCGATCACACGGTATGTCATGACTGTCTTGCATAATCAACTCAGACACTGCATTAATGTTTTCAGACACAACATTTGCGGGACGACCTTCTCGAAAGTCAATCTCCAAAGAACGCCGTCCAAGGTTGACTACACTATACCAATAATATACTGTAGTTTTCGATGGTGCTTCATCACCATACAAAGAATTCAGCACGTCGATGCATTTTTGTTGAGATAATCCACGCCGACAGTTATGAAAAATAATTGCACGAAAATGTTCGCGAATTAATTCCATTTTTTCGCTGACATAAAATTTTCAGGTTACAGAATGTTAAAAGGAATGAAACATATGTAGTAGATAGGGTGTTATTAATAATAGAATGATTCCTTTTAACATTCTTTAATTGGCATAAAGCCGAGTACGCAAGTTTCTGTCTATTACACACTGGAAACCTAGTTTACCGATCTTGTGAGATAGAAGCGTTTCTCGCTTTGTCGGTCAGTACATTTATGTATTGGTTGAGAGAGGGAGATATGATATTATTCATTTCAGGTTACAGTCAACAATAGAAATAGCGACCGGATAATAAAACTGTCAAGGTAAATATATTGTCAAAAATGACAAACTTCACGATGCAATCACTAGGTCGGAGGCAACACTAACAGTGTTGCCAGTTCCCGAAATATAAACGGCTACCTTCGTATTTGGAATTTGTTTTCGTACGGGTATTTTTACCGTAGTTTCCAGGCGCGACACTGTTTAATTATCTGCTAATGATGACAACGAAATACGTATACAGAATATTAAACTTAATGTGGCAAGGGGTTATATATCAACCTTCTGTGAATAAGTTAATCAACCACAGCCTCCATCAAAATTACCTTTAATATATAATGTTCATTACTTTCTCTTATGGCAATGTTGATTGTAATGACAGAATATATGGGAGAAACCTAACACGATCATGTTTACCCTTTGCCTTACCTCCTTACTCCATGTTATACTTTGTGTGCGTGCTTGATTATATCTACTTGTAAAATTTAAAGAAATAAACGTTGTTCATTGAAGGAAGTTTTGTTTGATATATACAAAGGTTTCGTTTGTAACTTTAATGTTGGCCTTTAGATCATTAATTATTTGTGGCATGTTAGGATACACTGGACTTTTTAAAAAACCTCTTAAAAAATAGTATGGTGTTAGATCACATGATCTTGCAGACCAATTGAAATAAAATTACATATCCAGGACATTTGGATGGCAAAAACGCAATGTTTTTTCGAGTCGTGCGACATGTAACACCACCTTGCTGGAAGTAGGCATCAGACACACCAATACGATTCAGTTGTGGCTATTTGGGACTGAGAAAGATTTGTGCAAGGTTTGTACCACACAAGCTAGCTGAATTCTACATTGAACAGACTTGATTAAAGACATCAAAAAATGACGAAAACTTCAGGAATTTTATTGTGTCTGGCAATCAGACGTGGTGTTTTCAAAATCATCCAGAGACCAAGCGTCAAAGCTCTGAATGGAAGCAGCTAAGCGAAAAAAGACCGAAAGAAAGCCGTTTAGAGAAGTCAAAAGTGAAGACATTGTTAATCTATTTTTATGATTCGAAAGGCACAGTGCACAAAGAGTTTATATCAAGTAGTCAAACAGTCAATGCTGTATATTTTCTTGGTGTTACGAAACGTTTTTTGGCTCGTATTCGTCCAGTCCGCCCTCAATATCGTGAAAATGGTAGCTGAAGTTTGTTACATTATAATGCACCATCTCATCGCCCGACGCTTATCGCTGATTTTCTTACTACAAATGGCATTTTAACCATCAATCTTTCACCGTATTTACCGGATTTGGCACCCGGTGATTTTTGTCTGTTCTCCAAATTACATTTGCCGATGAAAAGACAGCGTTATGGCGACGTCGAAGCCATTAAAAGGCGTCGACAGCGATCTTGAAGGACATCGCTAAAGATGAACTTAAAAATTCATTCGACATGTTAATTGACCGTGCAAAATCTTGTAATGAAACGGAAGGCAACTACTTTGAATAAAAAGATCAAAATAGTAAGCTTTTTTTATTTTAAGAAAGTTCGGTTTTCTCGGCCATAGACTGTGTACGTATACCGTGCATTCATTTTACCTGGCTACGAAAACTGTACCACATTATATTCGGGTCTAGCTGCCGAATACCGATCAGAATGTAAAGTGGTGGAGCGCGAGTCATTTGAATCACGACTATTACAACTGACTACTGATCGTACTAGCTGCAGTCCCACCACTAATTTGACTGTAGGCGTTCGATATCGTATTAACGGTCATTCGTGGTTTGCATTTGGGAGAGTGTGTTACGGTAAGACCTATAAATTTAAATATTTTTTTAATTATATTACTTTGATAATGTATACATTGGAAGAAAAAATTCAAATGATAACATGGGCTTTGAAAGATAATTCTTTACGGCGTACACTGCGCCTTCTCTCTAAAAATAGGTAGATCGTCCCTTTCCTGCATTAACGACAATATCATTAGTAGTTAAAAAGTTTACATCAGAAGGTTGCATTTTGGGATGTAAATGTCATAAAATACTGAGAATAAATAACGCAATGGTCGAAGAAAATTCCAATATTACTATATCTAAAATATCAGAAGAGATAGGTACTAGCGTGGGTAAAGTTCATAAGATATTAAAGAAAAATAAATACACATCCTATAAATACCAAACCCATCAGGAAATTTTTCATGCTGATCAACACCGCAGAATGGAATTTTGTGAAACTGTAATAGAACGTGTAAATGCGAATGAACACTTCATTGAGACTATCGTGTCTACCGATGAATCCACGTTTCCGTTGCACGGTAAACACAATCCGTCGAATCTTCGATATTGGTGTATTGAAAACGACTATCGAACACAGTATCCTGAAAAATTGAATGTTGGGACTGATACTTATGGGAATAACATTATTGATCCATTCTTTATCGAAGAAATTTAAATGCGGAAATATATTTGAATCTTCTTCGAAACGACATTGTCCCTGCTTTGAGAACTATTAATCCCAATTTAGAGAACGTATGGTTCCAGCATGATGGTTGTCCGGTCCATGGAACTAGAATTGTGAATGAATATTTAAATAATATATTCCCCCAAAGAGTTATATCTAATAGTGGTACAATTCGCTGGCCACCAAGGTCAACAGACTTAGCCCCTAATGACTTTTTTTTATGGGGTTAAATAAAATCAAAGTTATATGGGCATCAAGACGAAAGGGCTAATAATTTGGAAGAATTACGGGTTAATATCGAACACCAATTCCAAATTATTAAACCTCTTGTACTGGCCAATGTTCGAAATGAATTTTATAATAGATTGGGATACTGTTTAGCTAAAGCAGGAGGGAAATTTGAGAATTTAATTAAATGAATTTATTTTCTGTATTTAAAAAGTATTTTATAAGTTTTGGCAAGTTATACTTATTTTCTGTTTAAAGAGTATTTTTTAAGTTCCGAGAAGTTATTTTATTTTTTAGCTTCTTTAAGAGTTCTTTGTTATTTTTAAACGTTTTATTAGAAAACGTCTTTTAGTTCAATGCGAAACTTATTGTAAAAATACCTAATTGTACAGTTGAAAGTAATTTTAATTTATTAATTTTTGGACGTAAACAATTTGGACAGTCAGTGATAGACCTACCGCCAAGTACCACGAACAACTGCTTAATCTGTAATCTGTAGTCAGTCGTTCTTGTGATTCGACTGACTCGCGCCCCACCTCTTTACGTTCTGATAGGCATTCGGTATCTAGACCCGAATATAATATGATACGGTATTTGTAGCATTTTAATATGAAAGCACGGTATATCAGCTCATGGTTAAAATTACACTACCTTCCACTAAAACAAATTGGCTTATGTCATTTGAAAAAACGTCACTTGTAAACATTACAAAGTTCGGGCATATAGGCGCCATAGTTGGATGACCTTTGAAACTAATTACGAAATAGATTAACAGAATGTCATGTCTCTTCTACAAAATGTTTAAAAGTTAAAAAAGTATTTATTTTATTATTAGTCGAACAGAACAGACAATATTTATTCAATACTGTACTAGACCCGAATATAATATGATACGGTATTTGTAGCATTTTAATATGAAAGCACGGTATATCTGCTCATAGTTAAAATTGCACTACCATCCACTAAAACAAATTGGCTTATGTCATTTGAAAAAACGGATGACCTTTGAAACTAATTACGAAATAGATTAACAAAATGTCATGTCTCTTCTACAAAATGTTTAAGAGTTAAAAAAGTATTTATTTTATTATCAGTCGAACAGAACAGACAGTATTTATTCAATACAGTCTGATGAACAAATGGGAAAATAATTTTACGCAAATGTCTATTAATAAATTAACTAATCAATAAACATTCATTAAAAATTGAACATAACATGACTAAAAATCAAATATTACACAACGACATCTGAGTAACCTCAAATCTGATTTTGCCTTCGAACCTATGTTGGTATTTTGTAACAAGTTGTAACTCCGTGTACTGACAATAAGTAGATGTTTGTCATAAAAACATTCAAACATCTAAATGTCTTGCCATCAATGGAACGACGCGAACTTTTGGTACATTGAAATTCATTTCTATACTTTACTATGTAATAGACGCTAACCTCTTATATAATATTATATAATTATGTATTAATAAGTTTATAAGTTAATTCTTCTTTTCCCCGGAGCTATCCATGGCATTTCATCGACGAAAACAATTTCTAAATTATTTAAACTAACGAAGATCAAGTTGTCAGATTTATGGTTGTATTTAGAATGCATAATTGCAAATTTTACGGTTTGACATACGCTTAAATTTTTGTACATGCACCTATACATACGAGGAACATCTAATAAATAAATATCTCTATTTTTTAAATTTTGTTTATTAACATAGCCACCAAGTTCAAAATGTGCTTCATCGGAAAACATTATTTTTGGAGAAAAATCAGCTGGTTGTTCATTGATGAAATTGACAAATGAGCGACGATTTAAATGATCTAATTACTTCAGTTCCTGTGTTACTTGAACCTCATATGCCTTCAGAGCTAAATCCTTGTGTAAAATACGCCATGTTGTTGATCCACGAAGTTGAAGTTGTTGTCAACGTCGTCTAATGGACATTTCAGGATCTTCAGCAACACTTTCACGAACCAAACCAATATTTTCTTGTGAACGACCACTACGACTGTGTTTTTCACTTTTTTGATCTTCCACGGAACCGGTCTCTTGAAATTTTTTAATAATTCGACCAATATTGCTTTCAGATGGACGATTATATAAACCATAAAATTCACGTAATTTTCTAAAAACTCTTTTCACAGAACGCTGATTTTCATAAAATAATTCAACAATTTGCCATTTTTATAAATGTCATACATCACACTTTTTAAATGCCCACATACCCAGACAAATTCAATGCGCCATCTATATTTTATTTATTCTTAAAGAAAACTGCGCAATTTCAAACACCTTTATTTTTGGGAGGTATCATGAGCATATTATATTTCAGCCTCAGAATAGTAATCATGGCCTCTATTTTGATAAATATGTAATTCTAGTGAAGAGAGATTCACAATGTCATGTTATTTATTTACTTGAAAAATGGAAAATAAAAGATAAAACATTGATGATGTTTCTGCTCCCATTAGCTATTCATATAGTGTTATGTTTACGCTAATTCTCTATCGAGAAAATCGAAGATTAGTAATCTTGACATTTTCTTTGATCTCGAATTTATTTTATAACTTACATCAAATTTGTTACTCTGATGCGTGTATGTCACTTGATTTTATTAGTATAGAAGTTTCACGTTATTTTAGCGGTAAGAACTTGTGGAAATAGACAAGTTCATTTACTATACCTTTGTTCCAAGTAACACCGAATATGCCCCAAGCTTCGTACACATTGCATGCATTTGTTATAATACTTTGCAGTTAGATGGTATTTAAAAATTTCTTAAATTTCTTTCCTTCAAAAAGAATTATGTTTATTCTGCATGTGATGCTGGCATAGCGTAGCTTCGTTATCTTACCGACGAAAAGTTTGAATAAATATGTTTCAAATTTGCATTTGCCTTACCTAAAAAATATTACGAAGTGTTCGAAGTATAAAACATACTTTATGCGTTGAATTTATTGCGAACCATGATTTACTATTCCTTTTCATAAAATATGTTTTTAGATACACGTCTTATCATCAAATATCTCAAATTATATTTATTTATTGTAATATTACACATGAAATATCACAAATATTGTTCGTTTAGTTTCATACTATGTATTTTTCTATTTTTAAAATGTATTTTTGCAACTTATTGTAACAAGGTTATTCGAGCAACAAGTAGTATACAAAGAGTACTAGGAAAGTTTTGCAATATGACGCAATAATTAATCGAAGGAAACTGCTTGTTGCTGCATGTTGAGACATGTTCATACGTGCATAGTAACCGCCGCGCCATATCGATGGGTTCAGTTATTCATTAGCAGTGAGAGGATAAAGTGCTTGCGATGGCATCGCGATCACGACATGAAATAAGGGCAGTTTTGCGTTATAATTTCGTGCGTGGTTTAAACATAGACCAGTGCTTCGAAGAAATGACTCTTGAACTAGGTGATGTTAGTTGACATCGCACAAAGATATTTAGGTGGTATAGAGAATTCCAAAGGGGAAATTTAACTGTGGAGGATGCTGAGAGGCCGGGAAGGCCACGAACATCAGTTACGGAGGAAAATGTTACTCTGTGAGGAAAATGCTTGGCGAGGACAGGCGAGTGACCCACCAACAGATAGAGGGTACTTCAGGCCTAAATGCATCAGCAATTTGTTCGATTCTGCATGATCATTTGCACGTGAAGAAACTTTGTTCTCTCTGGGAGCCGCATCGACTGACTGAAGAGCAGAGGACACGGCGTGTGGCTTGGTGTCAAGAGATGCTAAAAAAGTTTAATAAGGAACAATCTCGGTATGTTAACAATACCGAGACAGGTGACGAGACTTGGCTGTACTATTACGATTTGCCGACCGAAACAAACTTTAGGTCTTTGATGATGAGGACACACCCGTAGTTGTCAGAAAATCTCGATCTGTAAGAATAAAATGATAACTATATTTTTCAAATCGAGTGGAATTGTGGAACACGTCGTTTTTGATACACATCTAAGTAGTATACTGAACACTACCTGCCTAAAGTCATTGGATCTATGAAGAACCTGCGGCCAAAAATCAAGAATGGACAACTGGCTCCCCATCACGATAATACTCCAGCTCACCGTGCCAAAGCCTGCACCGAATATTTGACCTCGACAGGATTGAAACTTCTCGAGCACCCTCCCTACAGTCCAGATCTTTCTCTGAAGCTAAAAGGGAGGCGGTGACCTTCTGTGGGCTTGTGACAACGTGTTTAAAGGTTTAGGAGGATGGAGAGGTGCATTGAGCGCAGAGGAAATTACTTTGAAAAAAGTAAATAAACAAAGCTGTATTGTAAAACTTTCCTAGTGCCCTTTGTAAATATCATTTATTTCACATCGTAATACAACGTGCATTAATCACACACACACACACATTTACAACCATTTCAAAACATTATACTTACGTATATATACAGAGAATAATAAACAGTGATTTTTTACATAAGTCTTTTACCAAAGGTGACAACACAAAAGGACTCGCTTCAAACAAAAACGTAGAAACCACGCACGGGAATGAAAATATCATTGAACTTTAGTTGCTGTCATCGCATCTTCTTTCAACGAGTTTTTACAACTGCATACCTTTCTTTCCCTCATAAAACATATTCTATAGCGCCATCTAATATTAAATATTAACACGAAAACTCTTGACTAGTTACAACATTTTCACCCCCACCGGATTACAATCGTAAATTACAGAGACTTCTAGCGATCATTTTATGTTAAAACCTTTCACAGAAAAAGAGACATGGAGAGTCTTGACACTGGTTAAAGACACTACGGCTAGCGTAGACGATATTAGCAACTGTCTCTTGAAACATTTCCCTCAACATTTTTTTTTGGTATTGTCCTACAAATTTTGAATATGTGGCTAAGGAGTGAAGCAATTTATTTACTTAGAAACGTTATCGTGGTGCCCATTTTAAAACCTAATAAAAACTTTGACTTCGTTGACTCGTACCGACCAATTGTTTTTATGGCATGTACGAGGGTAGTCTGAAAAGTTTCCAACCAAACAAAGATACAAGACATTTTTTCTTAAAATTTATTTTTATTTTCTACATAGTCTTCTTGTAACTCTACACAATTCTCCCAGATATGTTCCCATCGCTTTAACCCGTCCGAATAATACTCGTTTTTCTCTCCAAAATAATTGTTCACGAAGGTGATTGCCTCCTCATTTGACGAAAATCTCCGTCCTGCGAGCGCAATTTTTAGATGAGGGAACAAAGAGAAGTCGCTTGGTACTAGATTTGATGAGTAAAACGGATAGTCAAGCAATACAAACCGTAATTCCTGGATTTTCGCCATGGTGTGAGACCGCGCATTCTTTTGGTGAAACGGAATCTTCCTTTTCTGCAAACGTGGCTATTTTTCCACAATTTCTGCTTTCAGCTTGTCAAGTAATGATGCGTAGTATGCCCCTGTAATAGTTTTTCCGTTTTGAAGATAATCGATTAAAATAATTCCATGACTATCCCAAAAAACAGTCGCCATCACTTTCCCAACCGAAAAAACAGTTTCTGCTTTTTTGGAGCCGATTCCCCCTTACAGTCTACTGTTTTGACTGTATTTTTGTTTCGGGCGTACAATGGTGTATCCAAGTTTCATCTACAGTAATTAATCGGTGCCTAAACTCGGATTTATTGCGCCTAAACTGCGCCAACAGAGCGTTGGAAATGTTCATTCGAACACGTTCTTCGTCTAACGTTAGCAAACGCAACACCTAACGCGTGGACAACTTTCTCATGCCTAAATCTTGATTTAACATGTGACAAACACGTTCTTTGGACATATTCATAGCCTTTGCTATCTCTCTCACTTTAATTCAATGTTATCGTCAGTAGTTGCCGTTTTTGGACGTCCCAAACGTTCATCGTGTCCCAAGCTCTTATGGCCACGTTTAAATTCAGCTGCCCAAAATTTCACTATGGTAAATGATGATGCAGAGTCCCCGTACACAGAGTTCAACTCATCTTTGATTTGCGTAGGCGCATTGCCTTTCAAAAACAAATATTTAATGCCAGCTCGATACTCGACACTCACATCGACTCACTCAAATGACTGTCAAACAACAACAGCGCTTCCAAAATGACTATAACTTTGGCGAGTACCTGACAATAGATACACAACTACATTCCTTAGCTTTTATTAATGAGTGCTGCCATCTTCACGTTGAGGTCGGAAACTTTTTAGACCACCCTCATATAGTTGTTGCCCAAATTTTTATGTAATTGTTAGCAATTTCAATGTTAAATTCGTGACTCTGCTATTTTCTAAACCTTTTCCCTCTCTACAGTAAGTTTACATTCATAAGTCAATGAGGAATACGTGTATTGATCCCGAGGACAAATGAAAAAATTTATATTCTATAGCGCTATCTAATATTGAATATTAACACAATAATTCTTGAGTAGTTATAACATTTTCTCCCACAACGATGTACCAATATACCACGTTAATTTAAAATTTGCGATTGTCTTACAAATATATGAATCGCTGATAAGCGAATACGTACAAATCTATTTGTTTATCAGACAGATAACAATATATACACAATACAACAATAACGTGCAATTTGCTACTTACTGTGTACAGACAACCGCTGATTAGATCCACCAAGATACAAAGAGTTTTATCGCCTCAATTATACTATTTTTTTGTAAAAAAAAAATGCATATCTAACTTTTTCAAGTGCATGAGGAAATACTTAAAATAATAATTCATTTCCTTGCATATATTTCGTAATTTAAATAAAAATATTTTTCATATCATATTAAAATTGATTTATTTACTTAGAAATATAAAGTTATCGCACGCACGCGCGATTTTAATATTTATTTTTCAAAATCCGTGCAAAATAAATTAGGAAACTGGCCGATTTCGAAAGTAATTGAAGAAATGCATGTATAATTTTGAAGTGTACTTAACCAATTTAACGTGTAAATAATAGATATAAGCATTTTAATCAGTCAGTGACTTTCTTAGTAGCCCAGATTTCCAAATCAAAGTAGGTATTTGCAAAATCCACGCGTTGTTCCTTTATAATAAAGAAAAAAAGAACCTTTAATGTGTATGTAGATATATAAACGCGTGAATCTGATTACGGTGAGTTTAAACAAAATGTTTTTACCGTTTGTATTTGGGGCTTTCGCTCTAGTTCAATTATATCCCAGTAAGTAATACAATGGATATTCAGTTTTATTTTCATTTATTAATTTAATTGAGTTACTTTGAGATATATGTACGTACTTGAATTACACAGAATGTAATCGGTGCATATGTAACGTCAGTCTTTCCTATTATGAGAATAGTGCGCAGAATTTGGCGATATTTGTGATAAAACGGGAAATATTTAGTGCGTTTATGTGCAGTGTTAGTTTGAATGCGGTTCACATATTTTGTTTTAAATTGAAATCCGAAAAATCATCAAATTTTCTTCGCCATGTTTTCTTTAATGAAGTTATTTACCACTTGTTTCATCTCCCTGTGTAATCGAAAAGGTAAAAAACACTTATTATTGGGTTGGCAACTAAATACTTTCGGTTTTGTAGTATAAAATAAAACTCTTTTTTTTTAAACAAAGAATAGTTTTTAATCAATTATATATTTTCCATTTTGCTCAATGACCTTTTGCCATCTTTCTTTCAGCTGCATGATTCCGCGCTCATAAAATTTCTGGTCCTTATCAGCAAAAAACTGAACCAGGTGCGAGTGAAGGTCATCGTCATTTGTGAAAGTTTTACCATTCAAAGAATTCTGCAAACTTCGAAATAAATGGTAATCAGATGGTGCTAGATCAGGGCTGTATGGGGGATGTGGCATCACTTCCCAGCCAAGCTCCAATAGTTTCCCACGAGTTGCCAAAGATGTGTGAGGCCTTGCATTATCTTGGTGGAAAATTACACCTTTCCGATTTGACAATTCTGGCCGTTTTTCTTTGATTGCGTTATCCAGTTTTATTAATTGTTGGCAGTAAACATCAGAATTGATCGTTTGGTTCCTTGGAAGCAGCTCAAAAAACACAACACCTTTGTAATCCGATCAAACTGACAGCATGATGCAATTCAGCTTTCGATGTGGTTTGAGCTGGTTTATCGTGTTTGCTCCGTGATCGTTTTCGAACTATGTTACTGTACAGGACCCATTTTTCATTACCAGTGATGATTCTTTTTAAGAAAGGGTCGGTTTCATTTCACCTAAGGTGCATATCGCAAAAGTTGATTCTTTGTGTTAAATGAATTTCTTTCAATTAGTGAGGTACCCAAATATCAAGCTTCTTAACTAGCCCAAGACATTTTAAATGTTTTCCAATTGTTGTGTGCGATACATGTAGCCTTTTCGCAACCTCTCGAACAGTTATATGAGGATCCTCTTTAATTATTACTTTGATTTGGTCATCATCAACTTCAGTAGGCCGACCAGAACGTTGCTCATCTTTGAGGGAAAAATTTCCAGAACGGAATTTTTTATACTAATTCCGACAAGTGCGCTCTGTTAAGCAATTAGCACCATAAACTTCACATGTCTTCTCGTGAGGCGCAGCAGCTTTCTTTCCTTTACGGAAATAAAATAGTAAAATATGTCGAAAATATTCGTTTCTGCACTCCATTTAAAATTAACCCACAACTAATAGCTTTAATAAAAATCACGCTCTACTTGCTTCTGAAGTTACGTCAATGTGACTAGTATCACGCGACAAACGGTAAAATACAGCACTAACATACGTTATACAAAAAATAAAGCAACGCTCTCTATCAGTAAAAACCGAAAGTACTTAGTTGCCAACCCAATACATTAACATTTGTACCCTATACAAAAAATTTTGCTTTTTACAACCGATTGGTTATTTCGACTTTGTTCGTCCGTTTTACTGTGTATAATAAGCAATGATATTCGGTCATTTTTGATAACTTTTGATAAGTTTTCTTGTAATATACGTTTTTGTTTTATCAAAATTAATGTCAATCAACGATACAATATTGCAAAGTTCTTCTCTGCGACACGTCTCTGATATTTTAAGTATATACACAGCCCTGAAGTGTATACACGAGCACTGACGATAATACAGAAAAAAATTGCGAAGAAAACACCTACTATATGCGACATAAAAATGATCCGCCTATTCCAAAATACCGTATTGTAACAACACAAACCAATACGCATTATTGGGATATCAAACTTTATAATCACTTACCTGAACATTTTAAGCAGTTTATGTACATATATGTTCTGTTTGTGATATATTATATATAATGGGTGTTTTTAAGCTGCATGAGAAATATCAATATCGATAACTATGATTTGACAGCTGATAATGTCAAACTATGTCGACATTTCTGTTCAGTAAGGTTTGGCAAGTCATCATAAATCGTTTAACGACAGAACAACGCTTCCAAAATGTGGAAATTTACTTTGAAAAAAAAATCTGTTCGCGAAGTTCATAGAGCACTTCGTCCATTTTACGGTCAACATAATCGGCCTAGTGAGCAAGCAATTCGTGAAGTTATTGATCGTTTGCGCACTAATTTTACTCTTCTCGATTCAAAACCATCAATGAGATAAAGAAATGTGCGTACCGAAGAGAATATTGCTGCCGTAGTGCGAAGTATTGAAAAAGTCGCCGAAATGTCGATTCGTCGCGTTCTCAACTTGTTGGCCTTTGTCCTTCGACTGCGTGGAAAATTTTACATAAGGATCTTGGCTTACGTGCCTATAAAATACAGCTCGTGCAAAAATTGAGGCCAAACGACCATCGTTTGCGTCTCATTTTTGCTGATTGGGCTCATTTGAAACTGGCCGAAGACGAGTATTTTTATCAAATAATTGTGTTTAGTGATGAAGCTCATTTCTGATTAAATGGCTACATCAATAAGCAAAATTGCCGTATTTGGAGCGAAGACAATCCTCAAGCCGTTAACGAATCACCATTACATCCATTAAAATTGACTGTTTGGTGCGGTTAACACGCTGGCGGCATCATCGGTCCTTATTTCATACAACACAGTCAGTTGTCTCTATCATGACTAAGTAGATATTTTTTATAGTTTTCCTTAAATAAATAATTTCTCATTATATAATGGATGTTTCTTAAGCTGCATGAGAACTATCGATATCGATAACTATGGTTTGACAGCTGATAATGTCAAACGGTGTTGACATTTCTGTACAGTAAGGTTTGACAAGTCATCATGAATCGTTTAACGCCAAATTGTGGAAATTTACTTTGAAAAAATAAATCTGATCGCGATGTTTATAGAGCTCTTTGTCCATTTTACGGTCAAAATAATCGGCCTAGTGAGCAAGCAATTCGGGCAGTTATTGATCATTTTCGCATTAATTTCACTCTTCTCGATTCAAAACCATCAACAATCGAAGACAAACGACCATCGTTTGCGTCGCATTTTTACTGATTAGGCTCATTTGAAACTGGCCGAAGATGAGCTTTTTTATCAAATAATTGTGTTTAGCGATGAAGCTCATTTTTGGTTAAATGACTACGTCAATAAGTAAAATTGCCGTATTTGGAGCGAGGACAATCCTCAAGCCGTTAACGAATCACCATTACATCCATTAAAATTGACTGTTTGGTGCTGTTAACACGCTAGCGGCATCATCGGTCCTTATTTCTTTCGAAATGAGGAAGGAGCTGCCGTTACGGTGAAAGGCGAGCGCTATCGAGCCATGCTGACTGAAGTTTTGTTTCCAAAAATTAATCTCAACTAAACATCGACGACATTTGATCCTAATTAGACGACGCAACTTACCATACAGCGCGCTTAGCAATCAATTTATTGCAAAATCAATTTGGTGACAACTTCATTTCCAGAAGTGGTGCTGTTCACTGGCCCCCTAGTTCGTGCGATTTAACGCCTCTGGATTACTTTTTGAGGGGCTATGTTAAGTCATTGGTTTATGCCGACAAACCAGCAACTCCTAAAGCATTGTAAGCCAATATTCAAGCCACCATTGACGCCATACGGCCAGATTTATTGGAAAAAGGAGCAAAAATTAGACTGATCGAATGGACCATGTAACTCGTAGCCGCGGTGGACATTTGCCGGAAATCATATTTAAAAAATAAATGCCATGAAATTATCTACTAGAGTATAAAAAAAAAATTTCATTCCAACAATATTTCTGTCTTGTATTATCATTTCTCAAGCTCTTAAAAAACACCCGTTAGTACATATATTCTAATACTAACTGACAAGGAAGTATTATACTTCTACTTATAATTTATCGTTTTTCTTCGAAAATTGTTTGTATTGGTCAATATAGCAATAAAAGTCTATCTGTCTATTAATTTGCAATAAAATCTTTAACTAAAAGTGTTGAGGAAACTGTATATAATTGCGTATCTGTACTCCATACACTCTTTTTCTAAATTAATTAAATTTTCGATTTTTTAAGGACTTTCGGAAAATAGACACTACGATCCTACAGAAGAATATGTAGATAGAAATAGATACATTGCATTACAAGAAGATAACGGGTACGTCTTCGAAAGTTTAATCGAAGAAGAAGAAGAAAATGAGGACGAAGTGGAACTTTTACCAAAAACTATAATAGCAGATATTACTATCTACTTATACACCAGAAATGCTGAAGATCCCGACGTCATACCGACAAATAACATGGAAACTATCGCATTTACAAGTTTCGACATCAAAAGGAAGACTGTCTTCACAATACATGGATGGAGGAATAATTTTCAGAGCGATTTCAACGTCGTTCTAAGAAACGCTATTCTGAACTCTTACGATGTCAATCTCTTCGTGGTTGATTGGAGTACCGTCGCTAGAAAGCGATATCGCAAAGCTAAAAGAGCAGTGCCATCTATCGGTGAGAACGTCGCCGATTTTATAAATTTTATCCTAAAAACGTACAACTTACATCCATCAGATTTTATTCTAATCGGTCACAGTCTAGGAGCGCACGTGGCTGGATGTGCCGGAGCTTACCTGAAGACTTTAAACCATGAACTCGTCCATTCTATAGTCGGTTTGGATCCGGCCGGCCCTCTGTTCACATTTGGCAATGTCGAAAATCGCATCGATCCATCCGATGCAGATTTCGTCCAAATAATCCACACGAACGGAGGCACTTTGGGATTTTCTAGCGCCATCGGGCATGCTGATTATTACCCGAACGGCGGTTCCAAGCAACCAGGTTGCGGACTCGATGTCTTCGGACAATGTGCCCATTCCAGGGCCTATCATTACTTTGCCGAATCGCTGCTGCAGTCTGAATTTTTAGCGCGCAGATGCGACAACCACAAGAGTTACGTGAGAGGTGAATGCGACGGCAAGCACCAATCTTTCATGGGAAATTTGTTTGTCGATAGAAAGTGAGTTCTATTATATATCATACATAAGTCCGTTTGGTTTCATACTATTTATTCAACGAAATACGTACGAGGTATGGCTATTAAATTACGGGACTGCACTCCTTCCATCGAGCAGCCGCATCGGGCAAAGCTGACCTTGATTACTTACCCAAGCAACAACCTGTAGTTTAATGTCTCTCTCTACTTTATTTTCGAGCTTTAATTATAGAGAACACTGTTATAATACTTAGTTGTGCTGTGATAAAGATTGACATAAAAATCGAGCAGCGAATTAACCCGAAATTCCTTATCGAATTAAAATATCGCCAATGGAATGTTTACAGAGGGTGTTTGATCATAATGTTCTTTGACGTGCACGAGTTTTTGAAATGCACAAACCGTTTTCTGAAGGTCGGGAAGAGATCGAAGATGATGAACGTCCTGGTCGACCTGTGACTGCAAGAACTAAAGGGAACGTTGAGAAAATTCTTATAATTGGGCCGAATGCACACGCTTGAGCATTCGGATGATTGCCGATATGGTAAACATCAACAAAGAAACAGTAAGATACATTTTGCATGATGAATTAAACATGAAAATTTGTGCAAAAACGATGCCAAAAAACCTCACTCAGGAACAAAAAGACAATTGGATGAACACTTGCTCTGACATCATAGAATGACTCACAGAAGAACTAGCTATGTTCACAAAAATCACCACATCAAATGAAACTTGGATTTGGCAGTATGACCCGGAATCAAAGCGTCAATCGATGCACTGGAAGACCGCCGGGTCACCAAGACAGAAAAGGGAATGCTGATCGTTTTTTTCGATATCAAAGATGTTATCACGACTGACTGTGTGCCTGAGAGTCAAACCGTTAAAAAAATACTCCAAAGAATTCCTAATCAAGAGCCTTGCTTCAAATTACAACTACTTGACCAAATTTATCGGTAGCATCTCATAGCAGACTATGAGCTTGAAATCCTACCAAATGCACAGCATTCCTTTCACTGCGTAGAGGCTACTCTTTGACGATGTCTTGAGAGTGCTGTCTTTTTTAAACCAAGACCTCCAGTGCACAACGTTGTTATAGAGAATACGCATTTCATCTCCAATAATCATTGTTACGCCCCCATAAATTAAAACGCTGTGCTACAACTAGATTAACAGAATATTCCACTCACTTAACTATTCACCTCCCACTACGCGTCAACTTGCGCGCGCCAAAATACAAACGGACTTATGTAACGACCAAATGGAAAACTATATTTGACTCTATGAATTTACTTGTTTCAGCGCTTGTGGCGATTACTATCTTACAACCGACAAGAAACCACCTTATGCACTAACTTAGTAATAAATGAAGTAATGGTGTATTTGTTAAACAATTCTGTAAATAAAAAGCGAGTATTTTGTTATGTTAAATAGGCAAATTATTTAGAATTTCACAGTAAATGAAAAGGTATAAACATTAGACGAACAATAATTTATCTTCAAAATAATAGTTAGGTTATTATTCCTAAATCGTAATAAAAACAATACGTCTCATCACTAAAGCGGAAATATTTAGACACCATACATGAGCGACGAGCGAAGCTGGTACGGATATCTCTAGCAGTCTAGGCTGTTACTCACGTACATTGGGCGTTGCGATGTCAAAAGCGCATAGATAGTAATACATATAACAGTTGTACAATAAGTACCTCAATATAATATGAATAAATAGTAATAAGCAATATATTAACTGTTCTTATTATTGCTGAATACTTGCCTACGAAAGAAGTAATAACATAGCGTAGGCCTTCACAATCTTTTCGTTAAATGATGTTCGTCGCCTTGTAAAAATGTTCATGTATCGGGAGAATAATCGTTCGATATCTATTCATGTTACATTTGCGTTGTAAAAATGTTTTTCAATACTGACGAATGTATTTGAAAAGATTTATGCAAAATGACAAGTGAACTGGAAAACAACATTATTCCAGAACATCAATTCGTATTTCGAAGCAAACATGGGACTGTAGAATAAATACACAGACTTGTAAACAAGATGGAAATTTTGAAACCAAAAGATATTGTTCCGCGATTTTTGGACATCTTTAAGCCTTTGACAAAATGCGATATTACGAACTTTTCTACAAAGTGAACACCTACTTACCTCATGGTCACTATGAACTTTTAATATCCCACTTAACTAATCGACGTTTTCTTATAAAAATAATACATATTTCTAATGTATACCCTATTTTATCTGCCTCAAGCAGGTGTATTGGGACCAATGCTATATTTGACATGCATGGTAAACTTACTAATCACAACTAAGAGAACGGTCACTACATATGCCGATGACGCGACAGACCTCGCATCACACGCAGACCCAACGACTGCATCAAGAAATCTCCAGACTAATTTGGATGATATCTAAAAGGTGGCTCAAGAAAAGGCCCGTGAGAACCAATGAAATGAAATCTACATATAGTACCTTTAAACTAGGTCGGGGCAATGTTAAAATCAACGACTGCGAAACTAAAAACAACGCGTGGCGCAAAAGTAATGTCATAATTTGAACTGGCTACCATTTCGTTATAAATGAAAAAAAAGAGCTCTGCTTTCATAAAAAGTTTATTTGAAAGTGTAAAATTGATGACATTAATTGGAAAAAAATATATAGCTCAACTGGCCACCTCCCGAGTTGATACATAATTGCGCTCGTTTTACTGCATTTCGAATTGTTGCTCACAAAACATCCAGCTCCAAATTGACGATTTCTTCTTCAATGTTAGCTTTCAAGACTTGCGAGGTTCGTGGTTTGTTGTGGTAAACGCGAAATATTAAAAAGCCCCAAAGGAAGAAGTCTGGTGCTGTTAGATCTGGCGATCTAGACGGCCAGTACAAATCTCCAAAACGGGAGATCACTCAACCTGAAAATTGGTGTCTCAAAATCTCCATCGATGTCGGAGCTGTGTGAGCGGTTGCTTCGTCCTGTTGAAACCAACATAATCGAGACTCAATGCAGCAACTTGCGGAAAAAAACTCGTTTAGCATCTGCCTGTAACACTGACCATTTACGGTTACGGTGGTACCATCGGCGTCTTCAATAAAATAATGGCCAATCACTTTTTCACGCGGCAAATGCCGCACCAAACAGTCACTTTGAGGGGATGCAATGTCTCTTCATGCATTTCACGTGGATTCTCTGTACCCCAGAAACGCAAATTTTGTTTGCTAGCATATCCACTTAAGTGTTAATGGGCTGATTAATAATAATGATTTTTGATACTAAATCATCCTCTTCCAGCACCAAGTTTAACAGCGTATGGCAGTAAGTTAACCTTGTCCGACGGTCAGCAGGCAGCAATTTGTGGACAGTTTGCACAATGTAGGGGACGCCTAATTGTGTGCATCGTCGTTTCGTCGATGTTTGTGGATTCTCTCTAACGTCGTCGGCAATAGCGGCGATGTTCTCGGTCGAACGAACAATACGAGACCGGCCACTTCTTGCCACATTTGTAGTGGACCCAATTTGCACGAGGCGCTCAGCCGAACGCTTAACTGGTTGAACGCACAACGACGACGAAATTCACGCTGCGCTAAAACAACAGACTGAAAATTTGTCATACAATACAAAAATTCCACGTACTTGAGGTATGTATTGCTCTATGGCTTGCTGATAACTAATTTTCTGTATATCTGCATCATAAATGTCAAAGCACAGTGATATTTGGCGCCATCTGCAAAAATGGCAGGCAATTCAAATTACGACATTACTTTTGCGCCACCTGTTACAAAATATTTGGGCATTCATCTAGATAGTCGCCTTACTTGGTAGATACATATTTTCACAAAACGAAAACAGTAGGGATCCAACTGAATCAGATGTATTGGCTTACCGGAGGCAGATCACAATTATATCATCACAGACCTATTACTAAGAGACCATATAATTAATAGAAAATATGTTTATGCTTGTAGAGGATATTACGTTAATCTGTTATTTCTTTCGGCTTTAACGCTTGCACCAATTCTATCTAGCATATTGGAAATACAAACTTTTACCACTTCTTGCAGTTTTGCGTTCTTTCCGTTAATTATGACGTATTATTAATTAAAAGTGAGAAAATCAAACTTCCGTTTTTAATATATATGCAAATACATACGCAAATATTTCTTTTATTTTGATGAGTATAATATAGGCTTGACACTACACCGAAAGGTAGAAGGGGACTGGATTATGTATGTATGTACGTGGGCAAGGTGAAAAGTTCTCGGCCTGACACAAAGATGGCGTTGCAACTAACAGAAATTTATGTTTCCTGCGTGGCTGCATGTGTCTTTAGTTCATATGAAAACTTTCATCTTGTTCTCTCAAGTAGTTTGTTTGCAAGAATTTTTGTAGTAGACGTCGCGCGTGTTATTTTTTTAAATGGATAAACTTGAATATCGTGCTGTTATAAAATTCTTTGTTTTGAATGGTTTAACCCCTATGGAAATTCATCAGAAGTTGACAAAAGTGTACGGGGACTCTGCTCCTACGATGTCAACCATTAAAGAGTTGGCAGCTGAATTTAAACGTGGTCGTACGTCCCTCAAAGATGACCCACGTGAAGGACGGCCAAAAACCGCAACCACACCAGAAATCATCGAAAAAGTACATGATATTGTGTTGGACGATAGGCGAGTGAAAGTGAGTGAGATAGCTGAGGCTGTGGGGATATCGGAAGAAAGGGTGCGAAACATTTTGCACAAAGAATTAGAGGTGAGAAAGCTCTGCGCAAAATGGGTGCCACATTTGCTGAATGTTGATCAAAAGCAAATGCGCAAACGATTTTCGGAGCATTCTTTGGACCGTTTTAACAAGAATCCGACCGATTTTGTGCGGCGATTTGTCACAATGGGTCCGCCACTACACGCCAGAAACGAAACAACAGTCGAAGCAGTGGGTGGAAGCCGGTGGTTCAGCTCCAAAAAAAGCGAAGTCGATCGCATCTGCCGGAGAAGTCATGGCCAGCGTGTTTTGGGATGCAAAAGGAATCTTGTTAATTGATTGCCTTGAAAAACGCAGAATAATTACAGGCGCATATTACTCTAACCTTCTTGACCAGCTGGATGCCAAAATTCGCGAGTAGAGGCCTGGTTTGAAGAAGAAAAAAATCATTTTTCATCAGGACGACGCACCCGCACACAAGGGTGCGTTGGCGATGGGAAAATTGCGGAATTTCCATCTATTCCCAAATTTGAAAAAATTTGTTTTTGGAAAGCTATTCACATCCAACGAAGAAGTTGAAAGGACCGTAGAAGAATGTTTTGACAGTCTTCCAGACTCTCACTTCCGAGAAGGAATATTGATGTTAGAAAAACGCTGGACCAAGTGTGTTGAACGCAAGGGAGATTATGCAGAAAAATAAAATCATTTTTTAAATTTAAATCGCAGTCTTTCATAGTCAGGCCGAGAACTTTTCACCTTGCCCACGTATGTATAATATAGGCTTGAATAAATATGTTAAATATCATTAATTCTCTAAAGAGAGCTGCTGCAAATATTTCACCTGTATTTTAAACTAAATAAGTACTGTAGAATTTCATACTTTTTTATTTAAGTATACCAAATTAATTAAAAAATAATAATTAAAAAATACATAGGTACAAAAAGTATAAAAACACATTACAAAGTATAGTTTTCTAAGTGGATATAAAAGGTCTTTCAATATTTCATCGTACTTGTTGTCCTTCATCACTGGCTGGAAGGGTGGCCAAAAATTGGAGGGCTTTTTGGATGGCCTCCGGTATTGGTGGAGGAGTCGGGATGTGGTTGCCTTGCGGTTGGAAACCGTTTTCATCGGCGATATAAGATAGCTGTACTAATTGACCTTCGGGATCCGTGTATTGGTATTGACCTTGCGCTACTTGAGCTTCCAACTCGGGTTGGCCGGCGTTCTTCAGGAAACCTTGTTCTTCCGCAGCTATTCCATTTCCGGTCTCGTAACTTGCAACGAAAATAATGCGTTAAGTAAATAAGTTTTAAATATTAGGGATAATAGTATATGTCCAACAAATAAATCAAACAAGGCACCACGATATTAATGTACAAAGTTTCATTACAACAAATATATATGAGTATAAAAGAACGTGCATATAAATTTATTTGATCTCAAAGATAATGTTTCAAATTAGAATGGGACATCTATATTATTTCACCTTCTTAATTTAAACTTAGCAAACGACGTATTATTATACGAGGGTAGTTTGATAAGTAGTGAGAATGGAAAAGAGAAACGATTTTTTTAAATGCAAAATAATTTTTATTTTTCAATATATTCTCCTAAAAGAGCAATACATTTATTCCAACGGTGCTCCAATGGCTTTAGGCCATCTCTAAAATGCGATTCCGGAAGGCTTGCAAAATACTCATTTACGAAGACGATAAGCTCGTCGTTAGACGAAAATTTCTTTCCACCTAGTGCCGTTTTCAATTTTGGAAAAAGGTGGAAGTCGAAAGTGGCTAGATCCGGCGAATAAAGCGCATGCGGTACTAATTGGAAATGTAACTCGTGGATTTGAGACAACGCAACTGTGCTGGTATGCAAGGGAGCGTTGTCTTGGTGAAACAGAATCTTTTTCTTTGCCATTCCTGGCCGTTTAGTACGAATCTCAACATTTAATTTTTGTACAAGTTCTGCATAATATTGTCCGTTTATTGTGGCACCTTTCTGAGGGTAATCAATGAGCAAAATGCCCTTTGAATCTCAAAAAATTGATGCCATCACCTTGTTTGTCGATAAAGTGGTTTTCGCTTTCTTTGGAGGTGCAGAACCACGTTCTAACCATTGTTTCGACTGTTGTTTAGTTTCGGGTGTACTATAGTGTATCCAAGTTTCATCGCAAGTAACAAATCGCCTACAAAAATCAACCGGATTCCGTTTATAAAGGTTCAAACACTCATTGGAAATGCGCAAACGAATGATCTTTTGATCAGTCGTAAGCAATCGCGGCACCCGTCTTGCCGAAAGCTTGGAAAAGCCCAATTCTTTCGTTAAAATGTGATGTAGGAGTTCTGTTGAAATGTTTACCATGTCTGCTATCTCTTTCACTTTGAGTCGTCGATCTTGCGTAATAATGTTATGGGTTTTTATAATCATTTCCTTAGAAGTCACAATTTTGGATGCTCCAGAGCGCGCTTCACCAACACATCATGTTCTACCACGTTTAAATTCATTTACCCATCTACTTATTGTGGCGGATGATGGAGCAGATTCACCTAATGTTTCCCGTAACTCATCTTTTATTTCGGTAGCTTTCATACCCTTAATTACGAAGTATTTAATCACCGCACAATACTCTGCTTTTTCCATTTTAACAAAACGACTTGTTGCTTCTTTTTCAATCAGCTGTCAAAAGTAAACTGATCAACCGAATTATCTAAATATCGGAATGTATACATATAAATAGACAACCTAAATTACAGTGCATTTGTTTTACCAATTAGAGCGCCACCTATGTGCCATTTTCACTACTTGTCAAACTATCCTCGTATGTGTAAGGGAATGTTATATCTTTTTCTTTAAATAGAGCAAAATTCATTTCGGTAATTTTTTATTTAAATTGTTCTTAAATATAATTCCCATTATTAGTTACTATTTTCCTCAGCGTCCTGGTGACTTATCAACTCCAACATGAAAAAAATGCTTGGCTTCTGAAAGCGAAAAGCTCTTCCACTGCCTTTTAGACGTCGTCAAAATTTAAAAACTAATTTTTGTCAATATATTGTTGCGAGAACTTAAACAAATGATGGGCATGACACTGAGATACTTATTTATTTCACTTTGAAAAATTCTTGGTTCTTAGAGATAAGAATTCCTTCCTCGTCCTTAAGCACTACAAAATTTCAGAATTCATTTGCATCAAGATAATAGTAATAATGATCTTCGAACCGTCAAATGACGAAACTATTATTTACTATGAACGGGATTTTTTTTTAGCAAAGTAGATGCTTGTCCACTCATGTGTGCGAGGAAATATAATATAAATTTATCCTGGATTTTGTTAAATATATATTCAGTACTTCTTCACTATTATAATATATATATATATATATATATATATATATATATATATATATATATAAGCTGAATAGAAAGCTGTGTAATTTAGTTTCATCCAACCGTTTGGATATTCTTTTACGATTGACCACATATGGTTTAGCATTGTCATTAAGAAACATTACTGTTGGCCAAATATCAACATTGCCTCCGGATTCACTGGCGTTTCTCCAGGTTGAACATAAGCTCTCTTTGTCACTACATTTTTATACAGTATCCACATTTTATTACTAGTAATGAGGCGATCCAAAAGTAGTTTCTTCCTTCGAAGAACAAGATGTGATGAAGATATGGAAATTATATTAAAATTTTTCACGTAACTCGTATGGTGTACAAACAGAAAGTTTCATCGCAAAACTAAGTCTTTTAATGTGGTCTAAAGCAATTGCCTGATGAATCCCTAATTTAAAACCCACATCTACAGGAATGAATGCAGAATTTTCTCTAGGCATATTACACAGTATCTAGTTGGCAACATATGAAGGTATTCTTGATCAGAGTTCACCTTTTTAAAGGTAAATCGGCAGAACAAAACTTAGCAAATCGACTTTGATATGTCCGAGCTGCTACTATGAGTTCCTTAAACAATTTGTACAATTTTTTTAGCCTATGTGGGATCGTTTCATTTTGGAAACTCTTAGCTGATATTCAAACTGTTTAAAAAAACTAAAAACGATTCCAAAACTTGTCTACCTTCTAAACTGTTATACACCAGTTAAATTACTAACTAATGGCCAACACTGTATATAACTGCTTGTACATAGAAATGACAGAACTTTTCTTTTCTTTTTGAGCTGCACTGGAATTCAACACTGTGATTATCTTCAAAAAAAAGAAAAAACGATACCAAGGAAATAGTATGCATTCCTTTTAAATTAACTGCAAAATGCAATATAACAGAATCTACTGCTTCTTCTTCAATATATTGTGGTAGATAAGATGGTAAAACGAAGAAGAAGTAACTGAAACCTACACATATATCAAACAGTTTTTTAAAATATATTTTTCTAAAGGAGTTAAAAGACTTGAACATTGGTGGACTAAACGTGATGAGTTACAAGGAGAACACGTTGAAAGATAAGGTAATTTTTTTACCAAAAACTACTTAACTGTTTCCATTGTAGGAAGTTTCGCTAAGTGATGGAATATTTACCACCACTTGCAATATAAAATCTAAATCATAAATCTAGAACAACATAAGCAGCAAACGTCGACTTAGAAATTATTTTATCATTCTATTTTAAATAATGGCGAATAACTAATGTTACCTCCATTTGTAGGATCCATCGGGATTAACTTCCTGTTCTTGCCTCAAAATTGGGATAGGTTCTGTGGGCCCTTGAGGGGCAGCAAATGCGGCGGCGAAAAGAGCGCAAATAATCTACAAAGTAATATTTATTAATTTATTTGTTTTCAGTACAAAATGGAATTTCAATTGCATAAAAGAGTTCTTGTTATTAAAACAAAATTAAGAAAATTGAAGTGCACGTATGTATATAAGGGGCGTTCAAATTTAACCAAGATACCAATGTCCAAAAATTATTATATATGATTAAGTACCCCAATAAAACACTACCACATCACCATTAATTAAATTCATGGTAAAAATAAAAGATAACCACAAAATAATTGTCAACATCATCAAATACTTATTCGTAATAGTAATAATAATAATAATAATAATAATAATAGTTTTTATTATCTAACACACAAAAGACAAACTAAAGGATAATACAATTATTTTGAAGAATATTCCTAATAAATGTACATATAATAAACATAATTCTAATACATACTAATATATAACAATACGAGGGTGGTCTGAGCAGTTCCGACATCAACAAGATGGCAGAACTCATCAATAAAAGCTAGGGAGTGTAGATGTGTATCCATTGTCAGGTACTCACCAAATCTTCAGTCATTTTGGAAGCGCGGTTGTTATTTGACAGTCGTTTGAGTGAGTTGATGTGAGTTGATGTGAGTGTCGTGTATCGAGCTGTCATTAAATATTCGTTTTTGAGAGGCAATACGCCTACGCAAATAAAATATAGGTTGGACTCTGTATAAGGGGACTCTGCACTATTATTTACCATAGTGAAATTTTGGGCAGCTGAATTTAAATGTGGTCGTAAGAGCTTGAGAGATGACGAAAGTTCGGGACGTCCAAAAACTGCAACTACAGACGATAACATCGCTGAAGTTCACCAATTGGTGCTAGACGACCGTTGAATTAAAATGAGAGAGATAGCAAAGGCTATGAATATGTCCAAAGAACGTGTTCGTCACATGTTAAATTAAGATTTTGGCATGTGAAAACTATCCGCGCGTTGAGTGCCGCGTTTGCTAATGTTAGACGAAAAACGTGTTCGAATGAACATTTCCAACGTTCTATTGGTGCAGTTTAGGCGCAATAAATCTGAGTTTTGGCACCGACTAATTACTATAGATGAAACTTGGATAAACCATTATACGCCCGAAACAAAAATACAGTTAAAACAGTGGACTGCAAAGAGGAACCGTCTCTAAAGAAAGCAAAAATTGTTTTTTCGGCTGGCAAAGTGATGGCGACTATTTTTTTTGGGATAGTCATGGAATTATCTTAATCGATTATCTTCGAAAAGGAAAAACTATTACAGGAGCATAATACGCATCATTACTTGACAAGCTGAAGGCAGAAATTGTGGAAAAAACGGCCACATTTGCAGAAAAAGAAAATACTGTTTCACCCAGACAAAGCGCCTTCTCACACAGTGGCGAAAATCCACGAATTACGGATCGAACCGCTTGACGATCCGCCTTACTCACCAGATCTAGCCTCAAGCGACTTCTTTTTCCTCCCTCATCTAAGAATTGCACTAGGAGGACAGAAATTTTCGTTAAATAAGGATGCAATTATCATTGTGAACAATTATTTTGCAGAGAAAAACGCCGAGTACTATTTGAACGGGTTAAAGAGATGGGAGCATCGCTGGGAGAAGTGTGTAGAGTTACAAGCAGACTATGCAGAAAAATAAATATAAACTTTAAGAAAAAATGTCTTGCATCTTTGTTAGGCCGGAAACTTTTCAGACCACCCTCTTACGTCTCAAACTTGTTTCCATTTCCAAAATAAATTCTATGAACAGAAACAAGGAGCAGCTTTCTCCATCTTTGATGAATTTATTCATGAGTTATTTTGAAGTTGAATTTAAACATAGCGCCAAATATTTTTAAAGAGAGGATTAGTTATGTAGATGATCGAGATGAAAGATAACTCTAGGCGATACCAATTGTAGACTTTATCTAAGGATCTATTCAATCAGCTTTAATTGCATAACATACAAAAATCGAACTTCTTCTCCAACTTTCATTAAAATATCTTCTGTTTTCGTTTTCCTGTAATTAAATTCACGAATGACTTAAAACAGCGCAATTTTTTACACGCCATTCAATTAGCTAAACCATATTTCCTGACACTCCGCCGCGTCGTAATCGATTTAGCGGTCCTAATTTCGCTTTCTTTGAAATCAATCGATCGGTCTGACACAGCGTGAGATCCCCGACGTTGTCGTCCTGTATATTTAACACAATCTCTTTACGTTTGCCATTTAATGTGAACTTAAAACGTTCACATACGTTCAGATCAGTAAAATTATATAGTTTGAATTGACAAATTGGGATGGAAATATTTAAAAAACGAAACTTACATTGTCCTAAATTAAGTAATTTATTTATATTACGTAAAATGTTCCAATAATTTCGCCAAGGAGAAACGAAATTAGAATTACATATAAGTTCAATGGTTGTTTCGATGATTCGAAATCCTTTTTATTGAATTATGATTAGAATGATTAGAATTCATGTTTCGAACAGATGGTTGACTTATTGAGTTTCATTTTATTAGTTCAAAATAGAATAGCGAGAAAAACCAATAAAACAAACACTCAAAAGTCACAATGTGCTAAGTAACAGCATCATATTATGGAGTACATTTGCTTAGAATTGCTTCAGAAGAACAGCAAGATTTCTTCAGATCGAAGCGATTGATCAACCTTGAGATAATTTTTACAATATCTACTTTAAAGTACAGAAGATACAATAGAAATACTTCACTTCCAAATAAATTCCAAGCAGTACCGTCATTCGAGTCATCATCCTGTCACGTAGAAGAGAAAATAGCGATCCTCGCAACATGTCAATGTGAGGCCTTGATAAAAACGCGATTTCTACAAATAGAAGATGAATTTTTTAAAATGGAAGGCTACGTGAAAGAATTGAATTATACATAGACAAAAATCTTGAATTACCATTCAAGATTACACAGGCCAACCATGAAAAGACTTTTTTTATAAATTTGGCTCCCCTTTATGTGCCCTTTACAATGTAAGCGTTATAAGCATTGTAACGGGCACGGGAACAGCACTGGACAAGAATAGCATTGCCTTCAAGAGAGCATTTAGAACCTGGCAGCAAGAACGCTCTGCGTATGAGTTTGGTGAATTCTCAAAAAATATTGCTTTCACCACTGTACATAAAATTGGGCCTAATGAAGCAATTCGTTAAAGCCCTATCAAAATAAGAACCTTGCTTCCAATATTTGTGTCAGAAATTTCCTGGTTTATCAGAGGCAAAGTTAAAACAAGACATATTTGTTGGCCCTGATATTCGAAAACTTATGTAAGACCCTATTTTCGAAAATGCAAAGAACTTGCAAGAAAAAGTAGCACGAAGTGCATTTAAGCAAGTTGTTTTGAAGTTTTTAGGCAATCAGAAAGACCCTAATTACGAAAATATATTTCAAAACATGTTGAGAAGCTTTCGAGAACTTAAGTGTAACATGAGTGTAAAGGTGCATTTTTTACACTCACATTTAAATTTTTTCAGGAACAAGAGGAGCGTTTCCACCATGATATAAAGGAGATGGAGAAATAGTATCAGAGTCGCTGGAATATCAACACGATGGGAGATTACTGTTGGACCCTTCTACGAGCAACTCCAGAAGCATCGTATAAAAGGAAAAGCTACACTCGAACTTTTACATTGAAGAGGTTGAGGAAATACAAAACCTTAAATTAAAAAGTAATAAAACTGTTCATATTCAAACTTACACTACCATCGTAATAATAAAATGTTAAATTTTTCAATTATACTCCGATAATAAATCACGTACCTTTAAATCTTAACCATATATTTTAATACTACCATACCCAACAAACGGTTTTTGGAGTCAGCACACCAAAATACATAAGCAACAAGTTGAACTTTGAAACAAGTTTTTAAAGAATATTTATTGGTTGACCTGTGTTATCATATTATGGAGTACATTAACTTAAAATTGCTTCAAAGGGACAGTAAGATTTCTTCAGATCGAAACTATTGATCAACCCCGAGCTAATTTTTACAATACCAACTTTAAAGTACAGAAGATACAATAGAAATGCTTCACTTCCAAATAAATTGAAAGCAGCACCATCATTCGAGCCATCATTCTGTCAAGTAGACGAGAAAGCGGCGATTCTAATAACATGCTAATGTGAGGTCTTGACAAGAACGCGGTTTCTACAAATAGGTGATAAATATTTTAAAATGGAAGACTACGTAAAAAATTACTCTCGAAGATAAGACGAAGACCCCGATAGATCCGGAAAAGCCACCTTATGCGATTTATTTATATACCATGAAAGAGTAATCGTCAATTAGTAGTCAGTATGTGCCATACAAAGACTCGGTGTCTAATTATCAAGAGAGCCATGACAACGACTCCTGCAATTGATTGCAGATGATATTGAACTTATACCTTTAAAAGTTTTTTTGCAACGAGATTAATTACAAACCTATCCAAGGTTAGCCTTATATAATTCAAATCTACGGACTAAAGGCAGAAGACCTTAGGAGAAAGCTCAATGATTCGATGGTTTAGAAGTTCAACTTTGATAAAAAGTATAGAATAATTCTACGAGATATGGTCCACCTGTACAGATAGAATCTTTTACAGTTTATGCAGTGAAATAAGCTGTTCTCTCCCCTCAGAAAATCTAATCTAAGGCACTAAAGACGCGCCTATATGAATCAATGAGGTACAACAAAGGAGCATAGAAGAAAGTTAAAACGTAAAAAGAATTTCTAGACGCTGTCTAGAACATAACCAGTACTGCTAGAACACTAAATTAATCGTGTGAATAAGTCGAGGCGGCAAAACAGAGTAAAAAGTTTCGAATCACTTTTAGAGCGACGCAATTTTGATATCGTTACTCCTTTCAACGGCGGTTAGTACCTCAGTTGGTATCCTTCAGTGTTGGCAAGAAATAATCCAACATTATTCCCTTCTTAATGGAAGGAAAGATTAGTAACAAAGCTATGGACTGTTTTACGCACATCAAATACACACTCTCACTTCCACATCTAATAGCCCTATGATTGTTGAAATTTGATGGAGCCTGTGGTTGATTGACTTGATCAATAAGGTTGATATATAACCCCTTTTCCACAATTAACTATTTGTAAAATTCTGTATACGCATTTCGACAACTAAGTTGTCATCATCAGCAGATAATTTCAAAGTGTCGCACCTGGTAAAACACGGCGAAAAAATTGTACGAAAAATAAACTCCGTACGCGATCCGCACCGATGAAAACCAAGATGTGCACTGTATCGCGTACGGAGTTTATTTTTCGTACAATTTTTTCGCCGTGTTTTACCAGGTGCGACACTTTGAAATTATCTGCTGATGATGACAACTTAGTTGTCGAAATGCGTATACAGAATTTTACAAATAGTTAATTGTGGAAAAGGGGTTATATATCAACCTTATTGATCAAGCCCTATGATTAAGTGGCGGTCGCCACAAAAGAATAGAACAACTGAGTTAATTCGTATATGTGAAATGGGTTTCAATAAGTAAAGAAGTGGGACATTATGCTTAGAATGAAGTGTGGAATAAACTATCGAAGAGAAAATTTAAAAAAAATACAAAGTGGGTCACAATTCATTTGGCTATTGTACATTTGCTTCGTAAAAATGATTCAATCCTTGACTGAACACTTTCAGCAGATTTTTTCCTATACAATAGATATGTTTCATAATTATGTAAATTCATTTCAAAATCACTAACTACAATACGTATTAACAATTACCATCATTAATCTTTTTTCTCTAAAAAAAAGTTTCGTATATGAAAAAACATTACAGCAGGCTTTTTATTCAATTATTTCTGAGAGTCTTGCGAAATGTTTATTCATGGAGAATGTCAACGATATAGTACGTGTGTTCGTAGTTATGAGACTTGTGAATAATTGTTACAGACAATAATTATTGCAAACTTACTATTCACACACATATATGTACATGGCGCGATTGTGTAAGAAATCTTTCTTTTTGAAATGGAGAACACAACAACCATTTGTGCGACGTAACATTTCACTGTGTGTAAGGGCAATTCTTCTTGTTGCAATACGCGTCGTCTTGAAGTTTGTTTTTTGAAACAATTTTTATTACGAAATTTTTTTAAAGTAACCCTCAAACCGTACGACAGTTATACATGTTATTAATTTTTATGTCCATCGTAAAATTGAATAACAAATTTTAAAATACCCGCGATTAAATAGCATCGATTATTAACAAATATTTTGCAGCATTCTACATCTAGTTTATTCTTGAATTTTGCGTTATTTATACGTAAGTCTTTCATTAAAAATTATATTTATTTACATACGTCATATACGTATAACTAACAACGAAATGACTATCTTGTATGTAAGTATATTTCAAAGACTAAGTCGTCATCTTCAATAAAAATTTATTTTTATTAAGTATAAAAACTTAACTGTGTGACTTTCACAAATTTTTTTAAATGGTTATAGTTTCTATAGTTCAAAAATAAACGAACATAAAAAATATACAAATTTATTAAATGATCAAGTAGATTTGAATAATTCTCCACTTTCAAACTTATTTCCTTGTAATTATATATCACATCTGCTCTGAAAACAGTTTAGTTGACTAGAATATCAAGGTAGCCGTTTATATTTCGGGAGTAGCAAACAAAAAAAAATTTATTATCTAAAATAGTTTTATTGTTTTCCAAAATATTCTCCTTGAAAATCAGTGCACCTTTGTATTCGTTTAAACCAATCTGAAAATCACTGCTGCCACTGTGAAGGTGGTATCCCCAAAATATGAGTTTTGAATGCCTCAACTGCCTCTTCCGGCGTAGAAAACCGATGACCACGAAGTTCACGAATCACAGGGTGCTAAATCATGGCTGTACGGCGGATGGCTCATCAACGCATGTTTTGCCCGGTCAAATATTCAATTGTTTGAACCGACCTGTGAGAGCTCCCATTGTCATGGAGGAGAACGATCTGTCGTTTTCGGTTTGTTTTCCTTATTTCTTCAAAGACTTTTGGCAAACAAATAGTTGTGAGCTAGTCAGAATCAACCGTTCTACAACTCTCTAAAGGCACGGTTGCAACGTGACCGGTTTTTCTGAAAAAATAAGCGACCATTTCTTTTGATGTGCTTCGAGCGCGAACAACGTTGGTATTGGCTCATCTTGGAATACACACACAGTCTACTGCTGCTCACTATCGGGCTCATACGTATAGATCAAAGATTCATCACCTGTAACGACTTTATAAATGTTCTTTGACGCACCGCCGTTGTATTTTTTGTGCATTTCTTGGCACCAATCGACGCGAGTCCTTTTTGAGCGGTTGTCAAATTACGTGTACCCAACGTGAACATAGCTTCTTAAGGGCTAAATGTTCATGCAGGATCTTATGCACGCTGGTATTACTAATACTTAGAGATACCTCGATCTCACGGTATATCACATGACGCTCTTGTATTATCAATTCAGTCACTGCATTAATGTTTTCCGACACAACAACATTTGCGGGACGACCTTCACGAAATTCATCGTCAAAAGAACGCCGTCCAAGTTTAAATTCACTATACCAACGATGTACTGTAGTTTTCGATGGTACTTCATCACCATATAAAGAATTCAGCTCATCGATGAATTCTTGTCGAGATAATCCACGCCGAAAGTTGTGAGAAATAATTGCACGAAAAGGTTTGCGAGTTAATTCCATTTTTTCCAATAACCAAAGAAAGTATAGACAAAATTGTAATAATACAATGTCCGATTGAAAGATCTATGATAATAAAAGTATTGAAAATATCACTAGAATATAGTACATAGAGAAAGTGACCGAACAAAAATGGAAATGGGTAGACTACAATGGGATATGCGTAGATAAAAGATGAAAGTGCAGTATTATTCACAAGTGGAGACCATGAATTGAGAAAGAAGAAGAGATGTACACAAATGAGATGGGGGGATTATATTAATAATAAGAAAGCATTTATTACACAACAGTATACATATACTAATAATAAAACAATTTATAACATAAGAAATATAAAGATAGAGATTATCAATACACAAAAGAAAGAAAAAAAATTAAGAATTTAAAGAATTGTTGGAAACTTATAGAGGGTTTCCGTCAAATATTGGATTCTACTTAATTGTGTAAGACGAATAGATTTACACGCGTTTTAAAAAAATCTTTCAACAGAAAATACGTACGCTTCGTTTCGATAATTAGTTACGTATTTCAAATTTTCATTAACATTTTAAAATTAAGTTTTTTCTTATGTAAATATTCTCCTTAAGCGATGCTCTACGTTCCTTTTTGGTTAATCAAATATTTGAAATTTAAAAATAAATAAAACTAAACTTATATGACCCTTACAGTTAATTTTAATCCTGACCACATGAGGAAAGTTTTCAATATGTCAACCTAAAATAACTCCATAATTGAGAAGTAGTATTTCATTCTTTTCATTTTGTAGCCAATTATTTTAAAATAACATCGCATTGAACAGTATTCATTCTCAATTAATTTAATATCTTTTCATTTAACATTAATACGCTTCACTTTCAAACAACGCGCGCCGACACATAATCCAATCAATAGTGAATAGCTTCTAAATCCGAGAAAATAACAATAGACCAATGCGGTATACCGTCTTGCAAGAGGTCGCTTTAAGTATCAGCTTTATTGAACGGATTTTCTATTATAACTTTTTGTTCACGTGTAAAGATAAGCACCATTAATTCGTGAAACATATGTTTATTACACACTTTCTCTCCTCCAAAAGCGAAGTGCACACAAAGCAGGTATTGTACACCGTTGTTCTCGGATGCTTTGGGAAAGATCTCATCGTCGGGTAGTATGTGAGCATTACGGCACAGTTCTTCAGATGTAAATGGTAACCTATTTCTTACACCCACTTGAAAGTCGTCGAATCCTCTTGTGGCGAAATAGAAATAAGCTCTTATCCTCTTTATAAGTTCTATCTATGTATATGCATTTGTTTTCGATAGTAATAAGTATGGATATTGTTTTTAGAAATCGTCTTTTCATGTTAGACAAGGAATTAAATGATTTTTTTATTGTGAAAGTAATACTCTTTCTACATATGAATAAGAATTGCAATAAAAAGTTATATAATCATTGTTATAACAATCGTAACTTTTTCTAATTCGCACTTACAAATGTTAGTGATTAGCATAAATCAAATCTCGGTAAGAGGTCACTGCATCTCTACATGCACCTACATACAGTACTGTGCAAAAGAAAAAAGCACCTAACGATATTTTCCAAAACTTATTTACTAAAACGTTTATTCTAATAATTATTGCGTTAATTTAATTTATAATACTTAATACATCTTTCCAACGATTCACTTATTGGTAGAAATATTATCTCTGGAAATTTGCAAGCTTATAACAGAATACTTCAGCGTAGGGATGAGATCGACCGCCTGATAAGAGGATTAAAGTAATAGATTTTATTGCACCACAATGCTCTGCAATAAAATTTCAAGGGAGAGTTATTTACCTATAAGATTTTGTTTTCAATTCAGTGATAGAAACGATACGGAGCGGTTCCACAATAGAATTTATTTAAATTCCTAAAAAACGCGCCTACGAGTGAAATTTTCATTTTAAGAAAAAATCCTGAGTTGTAATCGTTATAGTAGATAGAAAATGCCTAGAATAGCATTACTAGACAGAAATAAAATTATTGTTTTACACCAAGAGGGTTATAGTCAAGCGAAAATATCAAAGATAGTGAAATGTTCCCGGAATCCCGTGAAGCAAACAATAAAAAGAATGACTGAAACCGGCAGTGTGATAGACCAAAGAGGAGACGTTCAAGAAAGCTTAGTAAAGTTGATGCATAGTTTTTAAAAGTTAGTTCCTTAAGAAATCGTAAGAAAGTTAGCGTCAAGATCTTGCGCGAACATCTGGTACTTCGGTACATGCTTCAACAGTAAGGTAATACTTGCTCAGATCAGGCTTGAGGGGATGCGTCGCCGTGAGAAAACCCCTACTGCGACGAGGTAATAGAGGGAAACGATTAAAATATGCCAGAGGCCACGAAACTTGGGAGCATAATGAGTGACGACAAGTACTATGGACTGACAAATCTAAATATCAATTATTTGGAACGAACAGACGTCAGTATATTAGACGACGGCCTGGTAAATCATTATTGGAACCATATTTACACACTACCATACAGCATGGAGGAGGCAATATCAAGTTCGGGGTTGTATTTCGGCAGCAGGTATGGGTGGGATTGTAAAAATAGAGGGTAAATTAACTGGTGAGAAATACAGAACACTATCAGAAGAACATGCCATGCCATCAGGGCAGCGAGTTGTTAGTAATAGTTTCATTCTACAGCAAGATAATGATCGCAAGCATACCTCAAAATTTTTGAAAACTCATAATCTTTCATTCAATAACTGTAAAATCTTCTTCATATTATACTTTTCTGAAAGTGTTATTATTTCTGTGTATAATAGTATCACAAATCTTATAAATGCCTTCGTAAATATTTATTTTAATTTTCTTTTTGACTACTTTGCTCTATGCAGCTTTTTATTTGCATGTACTACAATAACTTCCTTATATTATAAATAAAACCGATTAAATTTAAATATTGTACTTATAATTCAATATTATTTATTGTTAATGCTGGATCCGTGTACTATTTTACATCATATAAGCTATGAATTCATTTTTATATGTAGCGGTGTCACTGATCGGTGCTCGACTTTGTACATGTTTCAAAACAAACCAAAAACAGTTCAGTTTCTATTCAAATGACAAGCAGCCTTACAATCACAATGAGTACGAAATTTGACAATTTTTTTCAATGGCTTGCGAAGTTGAAAACAAGTAAGAGTGGTAATTTTGATAGAGCCTGTAGTTGATTAACTTAATCACTGTATAATCCCTTTCCACATTAATTTTAGTGTTCTGTATGCGTATTTCGACAACTAAATTGTCATCGTCAGCAGATTGTCCGCTGATGACAACTTAGTTGTCGAAATACGTACAAACACAAAAATTAATTTGGAAAGGGATTATATATCAACATCCAGTGAACAAGTAAGAGTTTTCATTAGCGGCTTCTTTCGTCAGGTTCATTACTTGTTGACCTGACCTCGTACATCGAATCTCTTTTAAATTTTATCGGATCGCTATCTAAATTTATACTTTTATCAATCTATAAGGCAATTTTTGGTTTAGATTTTCAAAGATGTATATACCATTACATTGTGGGAGTATAAATAGTTCTTTATTTTCAAGCCAGTAATAGAATTCCAAATTTAAAGTAAATGAAAGTAAAACCAGGATCTACGTTATTAATTTCAAACGATGATTCCAAAGACACAAATATACATTTTTTTTGGGGAAAACAACGCGAAGTATTTTCTGGCAGTTATTTCTATAAATATTGCGTAACAATATTGATGAGATTCAAATGACTTGGACGTGTGTACGTGTTTGAAAATTGTAATGCCGTTCCAACAGAGAATAATAAAGAGCCGGTTCGAATGGGGAAAATATATGATGTATTAAACTAATAGAATGTAGTTAAAATTCACTCCATGAAATGTTTCTGTCATAAAAAACAAAATAAAAAAAATCCAATCAAACTGAAGCAGTGTTATGTGTTTTATTTAGAATTTATTACCTGTGTAAAAAATGTTAAACCGAGAAAAAAACTTAAAATTACGTGATTAGATTTTGGAAGATATCTTCTGCAAATAAACAATTGATTTATTTCCCACAGATTGTGTTTTTTTGTTCGTGCAAATGTTTTTAAATCCAACGATGCTATAAGTTCAGCTTTAGTAATTGTTTAGGAATGTAAATGTCATGCTTAATCAAAAAAAAAAGTAAATAAAACCCCTTTCCACAATAACGTTCGTATTCTGTATACGCATTTCGACAACTAGGTTGTCATCAGCGGATCAGCACAGTATCGCACCTGAATCCCCGGCAAAAAAGCCAAACACACACTGAGAATGTGTTTCATCGCAGCCTCTATTAAAATGTACCTTGTATTGTTGATTATTCGAAATGTAATTTCGTTTTGCTCTCACTAGAGTTGTTAGATGTATTTGTAATCATCTAACTTCGTTCTGAAGGTACTGTCATTATATATTTTGACGAATTGAATTTTAAGGTTTATTTACAAAGAAAAAGTTCTTTATTTCCCGTGTTAAAGTGATTAATATTAAATAATATAAGAAGATTTTAAACCGAAGAACATCAAAATAGTATATTTTTAATTGTTTGTCTTAATTAATTCATTTTGAAATAATGAAGTCGTACATTAAATAGCGAGTGATAAGTAGCTCACCAATCTAGAGTCCTTCAAAAGAGTATTTACTCTTCTTTCTATTAAAGTCGGTCTTCTTTTAACGCATAATTATACCTTGCACTTCTACCTGTTAGAAAGTATAATAATTTCGTTTTAACACTGTTGCTTTGTATTTTTAACCAGCCAACTTCATTTTGAAGTCTACTATCATTATATATTTTGATAGCTCACATTTCGAGGTTTATTTATAAGAAAAAAAAATTTGTTTTTTGTCGTAATTTTGAAAATGGAAAGTAAACAAAAACCATTTTCTGTATATTTTGCTTTATTTATTGAATTGAACCGCCTAGTAAGAAAGCCAGAAATTTCCACGAGATTAAATTTGTCGACTGTTGTGATCATTAGAACAATTTGGTTTCGCATTAAAACTGAATATTTCGACTTCACATGTTTAAAAAAATTGACCCTATTATATTGACGTCTGTTATTTATAGTAAAGAAAGTGTGAAGAAAATGATCCATTTCCGAAGCTAATCATAGCTGTGGATATAAAATGGATTGTTTACGTTCAAGGCCAAACATTACGGAGTCGAAGAGATGAGCCGGCCCAAAATAAATAGTTTGGAAGACAATATTCAGTACAAGTGATGCTCTTTGTTTGGTGGAATTTCTAGGGAATTGCTTTTTTGAGCTTCTACGTGACAGGCCCACAATTAATTCGGAAGTTAAACTGCTACCAGTTGGATGAATTGAGTTATTCCATGAAACAGGAGAGGCCAGAATTGATTAACAGGCAAGATATAGTTTTTCGCCACGACAACGCCAGACTTCATACAAGTTGTCATATCGAAGCTGTAACAGTTTCTGGGGAGAAACTGTTACAGCTTCGATATGACGTGCTACAGTAATATCAGCAACATTTAAAAATTCTTTAGAAGGAAAAACATTTAATTCCAATGCAAAATCCAATCCAAAAATCACTCGATTGAATTTTTACAAGTGAAGATTAGAAATTATATGTGCATTTTTCTTTTACGTATATCTGCTTTCCAAATACTTAATCAACTCATCTTTTCTACACCATAACTGTTTGTATTTAACTTTATTGTACGATACGCCTCAGAAATAAATCATTTTCATCACGTTTTATCAACGGTTCACAGTCGTCAATGCATGTGGAACTCCAATATTCAACTTTAATGTGAAACCAGGTCATTCGGCGTAATCATACTCAATCGACGTCGACAAATTAAACCTCGTAGCAACTTCTCGTATCGTTTTTCGGCGTTTTAATTCAATTGATACCTTTATGTTGATCTCAACAACCTCAACTGCCCTCCAAAACAAGGTGCATCCTTGGCAATTGACAGAAAGGAATTCTACAAATCGGTTTTGACACTGGAGCTTCTTCAACTTCAACTTTTTTTTGCTTCGATTTCGTTTTTTACTTTTTCGATAATAATAAAGCGAACTATACCGAAAATGCTCTTTTTTATTTTCCATTTTTAAAATTACAACAAAAACAAAGAAACACAGAAAGTACAAAATTTTTTCTTTATAAATAAACCTTGAAATGTGAGTTATCGATATATATAATGATAGTAAACTTTAGAATGAAGTTGACTGAATAAAAATACACGGTTACAACTGTCACACATAAAAACGAAATTACTTTTCAAACAAATGGAATTGCTTAGATTAATTTTGCGATAAAAAAGATATCGTCTTTGATAAAAGAACGTTCCGGGACTCGTGTGTTGTCACTTCTTCTATTATGTACTATTTCGTTATCCAATTGAATTACTTAACAATCAACTGAAAATGTACTAATTGTTTCGACGCTGTTCGATTATAAATAATTTTATAATATTCAATAACAATCAAATACGTAGTCTTACATAAATTTGTTTAATGTACTCCAACTTGGAGTACTTATCGTTTAGAATTTATTTAATATAGATAGATTTCAATACTTAAGTACGTTTTATATTCAAATTAAATTTAGCATCGTGTTTTCAGATTTTTAAAATATGAGAATCGGATTAACAAGACTGCGTTTTTAAACATAAATAACAGTTAGTCAGGATAGTTTTCGTACACCCCTTGAATGTTGAATATCATTAAATGTAGACATCTGGCTATGCTAGAGATATGTACTTCCATTTACCAACGTTAAAAAACTCTAAAAATCTCTGATAATAATATGAAAACTGTTACTAGTTAAAACTACAAAAGATCTAGCTCGTAGACTTCCGCAATCTTTGACCATATTTTCTTCATTTTGGCTTCGAGCTGGAACGGCGTCTTCAGTAATAAATACCAGAATTATCGAAGATACGATACCAGTCCGAAAGGTTATATTAAAGAATCAGAGACACGTTTCCATCGATAGAGTTACCATAGATAATTTCGTTTCAAAATCTATTTCGGCACAAACTTTTACTTCCTAATTTGGAAATGTATCTGAAGTACTTTTATATAATTATCAAATATATTTTATAACTTTAAATCCTGGTTTTATTTTAATTGTATCTGATTGCGATAATAAACAAGAAAATTCTTTAATTTGAACGTAAACTTCTTTAGAAAATGATTTTATAATCATAAATTATTCACGGTGTGAACTTAAATGTAATTTGAATAGAGCAAGAACACTTATTATATATTGTTGTTGAGTTAATTAAGGTTTTTACGAAAGATGTTATACAATATTTTACACAAATAATTATTATTGTACTTACAAAGCACTTCATGGTGATATTATTTATATAGGAATAAAAAAACCTGTCCTATTAGGCACTGACAAAATTTTAACTGTAATAACCAATTGAAGAATCCATTATTTATACTTGGGTACTTATTCAATGTTAGAAGTGCCCCACTCCACGCCCTGTACCCCCCTGAATTAATACCATCAATCTACAATATATCAGACATACAAAACATTCACACACACACACACACACACACACATACGCATGTACTTTTAATGTGCTCTGTTCTTTTGCCTCCCACCCAATGTATTGGTGAGTCGCGCTTACCCAATTTCATCTTTGTTTTTTGGTATCGAGTCTTCCGCGACCTTCGAGACAATTTTTACAATTTGTCGGGCTTTAAACGTCGGCGAAATGTCAACGAATCTAATTTGCGTACGTGTGACATTAATATAGACGAAGATTGTTGTTCACATCCTCTGGACGATGATTGTTTCTTTTCTTTGAAAATATTGATCCATACATAGATACGCAAGCATACATGTATACATAAATTAATAACCGGGGATGATGTGATGCGACATTGGTTTTGTCGACACTGACGTTTCGTAATGCGATTACAAAAAGAAATTCTAAATAAGTGATTAGATCTTTCTTAAGCATTGGATGTGCTAATACGTTGTTTTTAACACTCCTTTTTGTTGAAGTTTAATAATGTAATTGTAGAATAAATTAAGCTACCTCGCTTGAAATGTAAACTTGAATCTAAAATACCCATTTCAATAACAGATATTAATTGTTAATAATTTTGTATGCTAGGAAGGTCTTATGTTCAAGGATTAGGCAGTCTTATGACCCAATTTCCCATTATTCAACAATTATTCCACGCTTTTGCTTACAAGTTCTCTTCCGTACACCTTCCTAATATCAATTCTCCTCTACATGCTCATCACTAATCATTTACCCTTTACATTGCTGCCAGTCCTTAAAAATGGGGTAATAAATATATTGGTAAAGTTTCCTCAAAGGGGTATTGCCGGTGACGATTTAATTCATAGCTTTCTTATATATAATACAAAATATGCTTTAGATATACATTTAATAATTGTTGTTGATAATTTTGCATGCCAAAGGAAAGTTTTATGTTCAAGGGTTGGGCAGTCTTATGACCCAATTTCCCATTATTCAACAATTATTCCACGATCTTGTAGAGACGATATTGCTGCTGCTTATTCTGTTTTTCTTAAGCAAGCTTAAGAATCCATTAAAGGTAATCCAAGAGCGGTTCTTCCAATATAGATGACAAACAGAACACGACGCATATACCTAAAATGTTATTCCACAACGAAACGTTTCTTGAATTTCCTCAGAGTATAGTGGACGCTTTTGCCTACGAGTTCTCTTCCTACACCTTCCTAATATGAATTCTCTTCTACATGATCAACACTAACCATTTACACTTTACATTGCTGCCAGTTCCTGAAGAAGGGGTAATAAATATATTGGCAAAGTTTCCTCAAAAGGGGATTGCCGGTGACGATTTAATTCATAGCTTTCTTTTATATGATACACAATTTGCTTTAGATATACATTTAATAATTGTTGTTGATAATTTTGCATGCCAAAGGAAAGTTTTATGTTCAAGGGTTGGGCAGTCTTATGACCCAATTTCCCATTATTCAACAATTATTCCACAATCTTGTAGAGACGATATTGCTGCTGCTTATTCTGTTTTTCTTAAGCAAGTTCAAGAATCCATTAAAGGTAATCCAAGAGTGGTTTTTCCATTATTGATGCCAAACAGAACACGACGCGTATACCTAAAATGTTATTCCACAACGAAATGTTTCTTGAATTTCCTCAGAGTATACTGGACGCTTTTGCCTACGAGTTCTCTTCCGTACACCTTCCTAATATGAATTCTCCTCTACATGTTAACACTAACCATTTACCCTTTACATTGCTGCCAGTCACTGAAGAAGAGGTAATAAATATATTGGCAAAGTTTCCTCAAAAAGGGATTGCCGGTGACGATTTAATTCATTGCTTTCTTTTGTACGATACAAAATTTGCTTTAGATATACATTTAAAATTAATTAAAAATTAATCAATTCAAACTGTAACTGATGGTATAGAAGCGTGCTATAATTACTCCCCTTTTCAAAAAATGACAATGTTTGTGTTAATAATTACAGATCAATAGCAGAATCTACTGTACCAAATTTTGTGACCATATGTTATTTACACAACAGACTATGGAATTTTACTTATTAAACTATCGGTGACGATTTAATTCATTGCTTTCTTTTGTACGATACAAAATTTGCTTTAGATATACATTTAAAATTAATTAAAAATTAATCAATTCAAACTGTAACTGATGGTATAGAAGCGTGCTATAATTACTCCCCTTTTCAAAAAATGACAATGTTTGTGTTAATAATTACAGATCAATAGCAGAATCTACTGTACCAAATTTTGTGACCATATGTTATTTACACAACAGACTATGGAATTTTACTTATTAAACTATCGGTATTTGGTTTGAAAGACTCCCATCTTAGGCTTTTGATGTCATATCTTGCAAACAGATCAAATTATCTTATTACAATGGTTATAAGTCACTCGAATGTCCTCCGTCATCTGGGGTTCCACAAGGATCTCATTTGAGATCACTGTTGTTCGTCTTATTCATCAATGATTCGTTAATATCTCTGTTATGTCCTGTATTGGCCTATGCAGACGATTTAAAAGTTTCTCATTCGATCGGGTCCTAGAGTGATGTCTTTTAATTACAGTATAGCCTCGATATACTATAATTACACGGGAGAGCTATGCATACAAGCTACAGTTAAACATAAAAAATGCTATTTTGCTCCATACATGAAGAAGGTTTTTTCTATAGACAATTATAGTCTCACCAAGGTTGATCATGTGGAAAACCTTCGCTTTTTACTTAAGCTTTACTCCACCTATTGTAAGCGCTAGACTGCGAGGCGCTTGATACCTCTCCCAGCACCCTTCAGTATTATGAGGAAACTATCAATACAGTTTTTCTTCTTCCGACAAGGCGGGGTTAGTAATAAAACTATTAAACAAGACTTTAACCCAGTTGGGCACTCATCACAAAAAAGTAGACAGAAGATCTTAAAAGCGAAGAAAAATGAATCATTTATTATCGCTGGTAAAAGGCATCGACAGAAAATTCAAAATCTTTTGGCGGAAAATTTAACAGAACAATTTACGAGACTATGGTTCCAAGAAACTCCTGTTTGGCGAAAGCCTTTATAGAGGCAAATAACCCTTATGGGCCCATTACGTGGACTCTAATTTTGTTTCTGAATCCTCTTCCGTAGTCATAACTACAACGCCGCTGGACACTCACCACAAAAAAGTAAGCAGAAAATCGTAAAAATGAAAAATAAATCATTTGTGTCTTTGGTAAAAAACATTGACAGAATCTGGTACGTAGATTTCCGCGGTCGTGGTCCATGTTATCTATTTCTAGGCTTCCGGGCTGGAACCGCTTCACTTATATATCTGCCGACGTTTCGTACTCATTTGTATTGGACATCTTCAGGACTGAACTACTGCACTGAACTTCAGTTTCAGTGCAGTAGCAGATATACAAGTGACGCGGTTCCAGCCTGGAAGCCCAGAAGCAGATAACATTGACAGAAGATGCAAAATTACTTGACTGCAAAATGAACAAAACAATTGATGAAACTGCGGTGTATCGAAGTCTCATATCTTGCCAATGTCTAAGAGAAAAAGGCAATATTTATACCAAAAAATGCGAAATTGTTTTGAAACATTTGTTACTTACGCTGTTTTTGTCAACAATCAACATAGAATCGACAATCTTGGAGTCCACCTTTCTGAAACTTTACACATAGTTTATCATGTAGAACTGTTAAAACACTTGGTTTAAATATATTTAACACTTTAGCAATGGTTGAAGTTTTCAACTTTTAACAGCACGATCTTTCGCTACTTGGATTAACTTCCACAGAATCATGACCTCACCGAAATCGATTTGATCAATATTTGGCTGTAAAATGACGGAGCTTTGTCTCATCATCATTGCTTCGTGAATAGCACTAGAATAATTCCATTCCTTATGCTCTATAAAACTCATTGTTTGTTGAAAAACACTTCATAGAATATAAAATAATGAACCAATGAAATCAAATTTGACACGTAAATAGGAAAATGACACTTATGGACTTTACCAGGCAACGTGTTATTTGTTTTTTCCTCTCATGGCTAGGTAGATTTTTATGTAAAATCCAAGGCTAATTTTACTCTAAAATCTCCATATTAACATTCTAAAGGACTATAATAACTATTTTATCGTTTAATATAAGATTATTCGTTTTCATAGTAATTACATTTAGCAAAATTGGAATGTTATTTCAAATTTTAGAAATAAAAATTTTAAAAATTTAAAAATCACGTAATCGCTTCATAATTTAATCGAAAATTATTTTCTAAAACCAATTTATGAGGAAATTAATTCGGAATCTTCAAATGCGCAGTTGAACTTCATTATTCAAAAATCATTAATTTGATATTGAAATTTGCAAAGAAAACAGGAAGAATACTTTAAAAATAAACACGACAAAAAACTTGAAATAACTGCATAAATATAGGCGAAAATGCTGGCGAAACTGCGAGTAGTACGGCGACAGTTTGGACCTTGGTTTTAAATCATTTGTTTTCAGACGCCGTACACCGTAAACGGATGCAACTGAAAATAGCACGCTTAATAAAATGTAGTATTTATGTATCGTAAAACGTGGGATGAACCAAGAATGGCGCGATATTTTTTTTGTGTAAATAACCAATGTATTGTTTTTTTTACAATAACAAGTTCTACGTTATGAATAATCTGAATTTGTAAAATACTTTCAGTTCAATTTTAAACAAAAGCAAATAAGTATACATGTTTAAATCAAAAATAGAACACCAATTCAACGATCATAGTACTTTCTTTAAGAGTACATACTCGTATAAAAGGTGTCCCAAAATTAACGCAATATTTGAATTTGTCGCCATTTGTGTAGAAAAGTGTTGGCAATCCTTAAAAAAAAACAATTCGACAGCTGACAGTTTAGGGTTAGTAAAAATGGAGCGTTACACGATAGAACAACGTGTCTTCATTATTGAACAATATTTCAAAAATAATGAAAGCTTGGCGACCGCAGTTCAAAAATTTCATGCAAAATATGGTCGGAATAGTGTTTTAACTTCGTCAACTGTGAAGAGATTAATTGAAAACTTCAGGGGACGCCAAACACTCTGGTCGTCCAAAAACAAGCCGTTCAAATGTCAATAGCGAAGCAGTGCGTGAGAGTGTCGGTGACAATCCAGGAACCTCAATTCGGCGTCGTGGAGAAGAATTGCAAATTTCAAGAAGCTCTCTACAGCGTATACTCACTAAAGATTTATGTCTCCATGCTTACAAAATTTAATTAACACAACAACTGAAGCCTAATGACCATGCACAGCGAAGAGAGTTTGTAGAATGGATTATTGAACATCCACAAATGGATGCTGATTTTTCGAGCAAAATCATCCTAAGCGATGAAGCACACTTTCACCTTGATGGTTTTGTTAATCGCCAAAATTTCCGCTTTTGGGATTCTGACAATTCACATGTGATTGTCGAAAAACAAATGCATCCACAACGTGTCAGTGTTTGGTGTGGATTTTGGACTGGGGGCATAATTGGACCATACTTTTATGAAAATGAGGCTGGTCAGGCAGTGACTCTTACTGGTGCTCAATATCGCGACATAATAACACAGTTCTTCTGCCGAAATTGGATGATATTGAAATGGCCAATATGTGGTTTCAACAAGACAGTGCCACATGCCATACAGCCCGTGAAACAATTCACTTACTGTATGAGACGTTTCCAGGTCGTGTACTCTCTCGTTTCGGTGATCAGAATTGGCCCCCTAGATCGTGTGATTTAACACCATTATATTTCTTTTTATGGGGTTATTTGAAATCACAGGTCTATGTCAACAAGCCCACAACCACCCATGCATTAAAGGAGGATATTCAACGCTGCATCAACGAAATTCAGCCACATTTATGCAAAATGATCATGGAAAATTTCAACAAACGAGTGCGTATGTGCATGCAAAGCCGTGGAGGCCATTTGCCCGATGTGTTATTCCATAAATAGCCCTATCTTATGTACTTTATGATTCGATAAAAAAATAACAATCAAAAGACTAAAAACTGTGTTTTCTATTTAATTCAAATCTCGATTTAATTTTGAGACACCTTTACAAGATGTGGTATATTCAGGCATTTGTTTAAAAGACATTAGATTCAGTTTAAAAATTAACCTGTCCGAGCATTTTTCATAATCTTCTAAAACAGCGTTTGTACGTATGTGTATCTAAGCTCGACCGTAATCACATTTTGAAAAGTTATAAATTCACTAGTCGCGGTTGCTTCTCTAGAAATATATATTGTTTTCAATTCTAGCGTTTAATGTTGAGTATATACCGTATTAACAAGTTGACATTCTAAAATAATTGATCGTAAGTACGAATAATAATATTTTCTTCGACGTATGCGATATGAGAAAAATAAATCCGGCAATGGAACCTCTTACGAAAGGATTTCACCATTGCCGATGTCGTAATTTCTCTTTTGGATTCTTGCCTTAGGTTGGAATTAAGATCCGAGCAAGTCCCTGTTTAAAATTCATACTTAACTAAACAATAAATAAAGAAACGCCTATGTAATATGTCTAAATACGTTTTCTAATTCGAAGAAAAAAGGAGGAAATAAGCTTTTGTAAAGGCTGTTGAAGGGAAGGAATAATTAATCTCAGTATTGCATCTAGATCCGTGGTAAAACTCTCACAGAATAATTCCACACAACTTTCCCCGCTAACCACTAAGCACACACTGATTTATTTCACAAACAATTCAATGTGTTTCTTAGTTTTCAAACTCTTATACTCTGTTTCCACTTATGGACCTTTTTTAACGGTCGCATCTTCCAGGAACTCAAATGGACAAGAGTTTGTTATGGGACCTCTATCTACGTTTAACATAGTATCTATTTTTCACAATATATATGCTCTCGTGACTGTCTTATTCGCGGTAATTAACTATATTTTTGATTAAATATAGACAATGCACCTAATGATTATGTTCTAGCACGCGTACCAAGAAACTTGATTTTTCAAGTTCATTAAACTTGCGTGCGGTATCTCCTTTGTACAGAGTTTCTATCGAATGCATAGTTTGGCCAATGTAATTTTATGTCTCATGTCCTAAGAGCGATTTAATAGCGATCCTGGACCGAAACATATCTTCAAATCTGCGTTCTTTAAGCACATTAAACACATTGCTTGTCTCTATTGTTTCTTGTCTTTTTTAAGTTAGCTTTGCTAATTAATCTATTGATTAATTCCGAATCAAAATCATTGTATCTCGCAATGTTTTTAATAAAATTTATTTCTCCTTCGTGTCTCAGTTTTGTTAATGGGAAATTATGCAAGCAATTGATTAAAAAAATTGAAAAAATCCGTGCTCTGATTTAACATTGGTTTCGTTTCGGGGAAATATCAATTTCTATTGTCTGATTGTTTCTAATTACTACGGTGTCTAAGAAAGGTAAGATGTTGTTGTTTTTATTTCGTACCGTGAATTAGATCGTCGAGAATTTTGAATTAAGCTGCATCTAAATTATATTTATGTGTGTTAAAAAGCGGAAAAATATCTTCTCTCTTAGTTCATATTCTTGGATATTTGGCGTTGTGTTTAAATCAATTTCAAAATTTCAAAATGGTTTATGAATCCGCTATAAGTGGAGAAAGAAAATTGCCCATTGTTGTTCCTTGTTCTTGTTCATAGAATTTGCCTTCGAATTTGGAAAAATTTTGGTTCATATCAATAGTTGTCAATCGCAAAACTCATTTTCTCTCTCCGGTTCAATCTTATTTTTATAAAGAAAATCTTCTAACCATTTTAAAGTTTCTGGAATATATAGCGAAGGAAATAATAACGTTACGTCAAATGACATCAAAATATCCCCGTCTTCCAAATTACAATCTTTGATTATTTGAGTAAAATATACCGAATACCAATTTGAAAGTTCTTTAAGAAAATTTTTGTATTCATTCACTGCGAATTTTCTTATCAAATAGTTGTTTTAAGCATAGATATAGGTCTGATAAGATACTCTTCCTTCTTTGAGTTTCTTAAAGATGCGACTATTAAGAAAGCTGCATAAGTGGAAGCTGGTGGATACCTTAGATAGCTTTGAAACTAAGGAACATATTACATTTTGTATGAAATAAATCAGTGTATAATTAGTGGTTTATTGGTTAGCAGTTGTGCGGAACTATTCTATGCGAGTTTTACCACGAATCCGTGATTAATTATCTGCTGATGATGACAAATTGGTTGACAACAAATAATAATAATACGAACATTAATTCAAATAACCAATCTCCATTAAAATTTACCATTATTCCTACTTCACCGTGCAAATCAATCTTCGTCACTTGTTCAAAGGATAACAGGACAGTTTTGCAATATGACGCAACAATAAATCGTAGGAAGCTGCTTGCTGCTGCTTGTTGAGATATATTCAAACGTGCATAGTAGCCGACGCGCCATGCCGATGGGTTCAGTTATTCATTAGGAGTGAGAGTGTAAAGTGCTTGCGATGGCATCGTGGTCACGAAATGAGATAAGGGCACTTTTGCGTTATAATTTCGTGCGTGGTTTAAACATAGCCCAGTGCTTCGAAGAAATGACTCTTGCAGTAGGTGATGTTTGTCCACATCGCACAACGATACTCAGGTGGTATAGAGAATTCCAAAGGGAAATTTAACTGTGGAGGATGCTGAGAGGCCAGGTAGGCCACGAACATCAGTTACGGAGGATAACATTACTATTGTGAGGAAAATGCTTGGCGAGGACAGGCGAGTGACCTACCAACAGATAGATGGTACTTCAGGGCTAAATGCATCAGCAATTCGTTCGATTCTGCATGATCATTTGCACCTAAAGAAACTTTGTTCTCTCTGGGCGCCGCACTGACTGACTGAAAAACAGATGACACGACGTGTGACTTGGTGCCGGGAGATGCTAAAAAAGTTTAATAAGGGACAATCTCGGTATGTGAACAATACCGTGACAGGTGACGAGACTTGGCTGTACTATTACGATGTGCCGACCAAAGCTCAAAACAAAGTTTGGGTCTTTGATGATGAGGACACACCTTTAGTTGTCAGAAAATTCGGATCTGTAAAGAAGAAAATGATAGCTGTATTTTTCAAATCGAGTGGAATTAAGGAACGCGTTTTGAGCTCACAGAAGACAGTCACAGCTAAGTAGTATACTGAACAGTGCCTGTCTAAAGTCATTGGATCTATGAAAAACCTGCGGTCAAAATCAAGAATGGACACCTGGTTCCTCCATCACGATAATGCTTCAGCTCACCGCGCCAAGGCCTGCACCGTATATTTGACCACGACAGGATTGAAACTTCACTAGAATCCTCCCTACAGTCCAGATCCTGCTCCCTGCGACTTTGCACTGTTCCCGCATGTGAAAATGAAGCTAAAAGGGAGGCGGTCTTCCAGTGATGAGGACCTTCTGCGGGCCTGGGAAACGAGTGTGCTTTACTCCCTAGTGAAACTTGGCAGAACTGGTTTAAAGATTGGTTTCGGAGGATGGAGAGGTGTATTGAGTGTAAGGGAAATTACTTTGAGAAAATTAAATACAGCCGTATTGCAAAACTTTCCTAGCACCCTTTGTATATACATATTTTTGTATTACTTTCGTGCATATTTTTCATATTTTATGTTCGCCTTTGAAATGTGTGACATATTTTACAAACGGCCATTACTAACAAAACTTACATAACACCATATCTATTTTAAACAATTGCGATCACACCATGATTGATAGGGATCGCGTCATCAATTTTCAAACGAATCTAAACAGAAAAAAATATGAATGAAATACCAGACGCAATATAATAATAGAGTTTAAATTGAAACGCCACATTTGCAATCTGTAATCGCTAAAATGTGACAATATATGGAATTATTCAAAAGCCGAGGTCAACTTAGATTGCAAGGCGAACACAAAAATTGTCACGGCGAATCTCATTTATCATATGTATGCGTGTATCTCTTCGAATGCTATTTTTGGGTGCCGTAATGGATAAGCGAAAGTCTTGTTCTGCAGTGGTTTTTTACCAAGGTCACTACATTTTTCCAATAACATAATTTTTAATCTCATCGTAAATTTCTTTTTCATATGAATATTTATTATTTTCGGAGCATACGTAATTCTTTTATTGTAAAGATTCAGGACACGTAACTCGAAATGCTTATATTGGGTTGGCAACTAAGTACTTTCGGTTTTTACTGATAGAGAGCGTTGCTTTATTTTTTGTATAACGTATGTTAGTGCTGTACTTTACCGATTGTCGCGTGATACCAGTCACATTAACGTAACTTCAGAAGCAAGTAGTGCGTGATTTTAATTAAAGCTATTAGTTGTGGGTTAATTTTAAATGGACTGCAGAAACGAACATTTTCGACATATTTTACTATTTTACTTCCGTAAAGGAACGAAAGCTGCTGCGGCTCACAAAAAGATATGTGTAGTTTATGGTGCTAATTGCTTAACAGAGCGCACGCGTCAGAATTGGTATAAAAAATTCCGTTCTGGAGATTTTTCCCTCAAAGATGAGCAACGTTCTGGTCGGCCTACTGACGTTGATGATGACCAAATCAAAGTCACAATTGAAGAGGATCGTCATATAACTGTTCGAGAGGTTGCGGAGAGGCTACATGTATCGCACACAACAATTGAAAAACATATAAAATGTCTTGGGATAGTTAAGAAGCTTGATATTTGGGTACCCCACGAATTGAAAGAAATTCATTTAACACAAAGAATCGACTTTTGCGATATGCACCTTAGACGAAATGAAACCGACCCTTTCTTAAAAAGAATCAACACTGGTGATGAAAATTGGGTGCTGTACAGTAACATAGTTCGAAAACGATCATGGAGCAAACACGATAAACCAGCTCAAACCACATCGAAAGCTGAATTGCATCCAAAAAAGATCATGCTGTCAGTTTGGTGGGATTACAAAGGTGTTTTGTTTTTTGAGCTGCTTCCAAGGAACCAAACGATCAATTCTGATGTTTACTGTCAACAATTACTAAAACTGGATGAAGCAATCAAAAAAAAACGGCCAGAATTGTCAAATCGAAAAGGTGTAGTTTTCCACCAAGATAATGCAAGGACTCACACATCTTTGGCAACTTGTGGGAAACTATTGGAGCTTGGCTGGGAAGTGATGCCACATCCCCCATACAGCCCTGATCTAGCACCATCCGATTACCATTTATTTCAAAGTTTGCAGAATTCTTTGAATGGTAAAACTTTCACAAATGACGATGACCTTCACTCGCACCTGGTTCAGTTTTTTGCTGATAAGGACCAGAAATTTTATGAGCGCGGAATCATGCCGCTGAAAGAAAGATGGCAAAAGGTCATTGAGCAAAATGGAAAATATATAATTGATTAAAAACTATTCTTTGTTTAAAAAAAGTGATTTATTTTATACTACAAAACCGAAAGTACTTACTTGCCAACCCAATACATGATATTATGAAGAGGATTTACCGAATTTGTTCTAAATATATGACTTACAATAGAGCAATATCTACGAAAATTTTTATGATATTCGATGTCAGAATATTTAGCTTCTTTTGTAGCAGTCAATAATAACAGTTTTCATATTATTATTGGAGATTTTTTGAGCTTTTTATCCTTATTAAATGGAAGTAAATGTGCTTTATCATAAACGAATGCTTACATTTGATGATATTTAACATACACCGGGTGTACGAACAGTCTTGCACAAGTCAAAGGCACTTCAATGCATTTATTTATTTATGTACGAGTTACCGACGTCTTTTTTAATTGAGACATGTGCACATTATGTATGAAGATGTTGTCTAGTAATTGTCAAAAAAAAAGTTCAAGGTGCAACTGCACAATCATACAATAGACAGTTAAGAGTTTGTTTTCTTGTCGCAGCGACAAGCTTATGAACTGAAATGATGGATCGATTTTTATTGTGAGAAAGAAACAATGCTTGAATTAACATTGACGCTAACTGTTTGCTTCCTAATTATGCGGAAAGATTAGGAAATTCGGACGATTCCACTGATTAAATGTGTATTTCATACGTATTTAGAAATTACCGGAAAATCGTAATTAAATTATAAAGTGTAGGAAGACTATTTACTTTTTTTTTAAATTCACATCGCACCGGATTTGGCAATGTTCCTTCACACGATACGTATGTGAGTGTGTAATCAAAAATTTACATAAATACAATTATTACGTCGATTAGAGTAGAAATATTCCTCAATGGAAATGGATATTAATTCTATTGAAAGTTAGAACGCTATTTTCCATTCGATTATTACTTTATAATGAAGTTCTTTATATCAATTTGAGATTTTGAATGTTGATTTTCTTTGCGTTACTAAAAAAGTGGTGTATACACGATTCGGCATTTTTAAAAAAAAAATTTTCAGTTATCGTCTCCTAAATAGCAATCCAGAGTTCTAGGTTCACGTATAATAACTTCCTCATGACATTTTTCTAATTCAATTCGGTACTAAATGATGATCCATGTGAACATTTACATTAAACATTAGTATTTTGTTAATCATACTTTAGTTAATCAGTTAACTTTAACCCCTTTCCGCAATAATTTTCCTATTCAGTATACGTATTTCGACGACTAAGTTGTCATCATCAGCAGATAATTAATCACCGTGTCGCACGTGGAACCACGGTAAATCCCGCAAGAAGACAAATCCGTAATAGACTTCTGGCATACCTAAAATAAAAGTTTTCACCACATCTTGCAGTTTGGCGTTCTCTCGACAATGTCTATGAGTAGAGTCCGGATTAAAAAGCATTAAAAATATTGAAAAAAGCGCTTAAAAAGCCTATCGATTTTCGAAAAAAAAGCATTACCATATGCAAAAAAAGCACGTACATTATACAAAATTGTATAAATTATATATACATTATTGATTAAATAAACATTGATTTTGAGATTAATAATAATTTATTTTTATAACATTAACATTTAAGTACTTCAACAAAAACATGTAATAAATTCAGAAAACATGTTCAGTCATAAAACTCAAATATTTTAAATAAAAGAAATTTTTAAAACATTTTTAATTCATAGATACAGAGTAATATTTAATAATTATAATTGAAACATGTGTTTTAAAATGAAAAACCTTAAATTCTTTTTATTAACAGTTTTTAATAAAAACAACATAAAAAAAATTATTTCCGTTTGAAACACGAAATTATTAAATGTTCATTTAAATGTTCCATTGTAAAGTTCTGTCGTCTATCACTTAAAATGTTTTTATAATTTGAAAAACTTCTTTCGACATCAACACTAGTTATAGAGCATATTTAAATTTTGCCACGACAGCTGGATCCTTATTTAATTCTTGAACTACCTCTCCACTTAAGATCGAGGATATTTTACTTAAGGTTTGAAATCCCTCGTTCTTTGACAAAACATCGCTGAGTTTTGTTTGCACTGTTTGACCAATGCGCCCAGGTATACCGTCTATGGCACTTTTAAAATCATTAATTTTTTTAACAGATTCAACTAATGACAATTGCTGCTGCTCTAAGGATTTTATGGTTTTACTTACAAGATTAAAATGACATTTAATAAAAGAGAGACTATTTTTCAATTCTGCTTTTTCTAAAACGGGTTGGCAATGTCTTATCGATTTAACAGCAGTATCTGAAAGCTCGAACACAAGGTTTTTAAAATCTTCGAAATGTTCAGCGTAGTATAAAGCAGCGTCTAACCAAGTTCCCCACCGAGTTAACACTGGCTCAGGTGGTAATGGAATGTTAGGCAATCTTTTTCTGAAGAGTTGCACTCTTAAAGGGGCTTTAATGAACGTTTGTTTGCCATTTTTTATTAGTTCATTAACAAGAGGGAATTGAAGCCGTATAATTTCGGCAACCCGATTAAGACCGTGTGCTAAACAAGTGCAATGAACTAAATTTCGATAAAAAATCTTAAGATTTGATGCAGTTTTAACCATATACGGTGCAGCATCAGAAAGCATTAACCCATTAATGCCTGACCATAGATCCAATAGTACGATTTTAACAAAATTTATAAACATGCACCTGCTGGACTGCAGAAGTTGTTTGGAGTGAAAAAAAAATTTTTACCCCCTTTCCTGTCCGAGATAGGACATGGGTATTTAAATACCCAATAGGCTTTCGTATGATATTTTTTTCCAATATATTCAAAATATTGATATATTATATTTTAGTTTAAAACCGAATACGGGTGTTTGAAATGCCAGGTACATTTACACCCAGCTCCATGTTTTCATGCCTATCATAATGGAGTAGCTCCAGATAAAGCAAAAATTCCAAAAGCTATGTAAACAATTTATAACTTGAAATACCAATAAATAAAAAATATAAATAAAATTTTTATATTCGCCAAAATATTATTTTTCCTTTTGTTGTGGAAAAAAATGTTATAACTATTTGGAACTCGTTAAGAACTGTTGGGTATTTAAATACCCATTTACATAATACACCGTGTGATTAGCAAATGTGTTTACAAACCACTTCTATCTTTTTACATTAGAAAAGAGATGCCAAAATGCAATCTATAACGGGCGAACGTTTTCGGTTTTTTGCATTTTTCTTTATTTAGTAACAATTTTTCTGAGCATTTTTCAACATAGAAAAAATTGGAATTTTCCCTTTGTGAAAAAATGGGCAAAACGCAAAAATTTTTACTCGCTTAATTTTTTTCTGGACTAACCAATTCCTATTCTTAAATAAAAACGAAATTTGAAACCAAAATCGACAACCTTGCCGTCACTAGAATTTTTTTACTCTCGTCACTTTCTTGGGTAGTTAAATACCCATTAGGCAGGAATGGGTTAATAATACTTTGTCATAGGGCACAGCCTCGGGTAGATAAAAATTTGTTAATGTCTCATTTACAAATCTTGTGACTGTATTGTTATTTGTTGCTTCCAGCTCTTTTGAGCATATCAAGTATCCTTCCGTTAATATTTCCTCATTAAGCACACCTATAATTAAGTTTGCAACATACCTCCCGCAAACGTCTGTAGTTTCGTCTACGGTAAACCAAATGTAATTATTACCCACTAGCGTTTTTATTTTCTGGATAGTTTCTTTATATACAGAGCTAACATAACATTTTCGAAGGGAACTTTCATCCGGTACATGTATCTTGCAATATTGTTCCAAAAATCTTTTAAAGCTATCATTTTCTAATTTGTTTAATGGTATATCAGACTGCACCATAGCTTTGCATAGATCAAAATTATAGCCAGAACATGACTGTAAGGATTCACCAATTGTTTGTTGCTTAGATTTATTTGTAAACCTTTGTAGACTTTGTTGATGCAAAACTGTTTGCACATGTTGTTTAATATTGTATTTTTTGTCGCACTGAATCTAAAATTAGGAACAACAATGATGTACCAAGGATTTAATCTATAAGAAACAACTTACCGTTTTTATACAGGCTCGGCAAAATAATCTACCATTTTCAAAATGCAACTCTTTATATTCTTTAATCCATTCGTCTACCGTGGGCCTCTGCTTTGGCATTTTAAAATAATTTTACACAAAACTAAACTAATTCAGTTTAACAACGTGTAAACACACTTATAGAATGTAATAGTTCATGAAATGTTTGTTCACAAATGCCAAAGACACCGGGGAATTCCAGGAACGGAGGTGTATCACGTGTTTGTGATGTGATATTTCTAGCGGCACTGTTTGCTGATGCGACGCGATCAACGGGGAAGTACCTACGTGTGTATGGAGATGCGGGGAAATAGTCGACATAATGCATATTTAGATTCTCATGTTTGATACGTTGTTATTTTTTAATTATTTTTATGTTTTCCATACATCTTTTTCTACACTAAGTATATTTCTGATTTGTTTATGTAAACTTATACGTAAAAATATTAAAAAAGAAAGCTGTAAATAAGCACAAAATATTAAATTAAGGACAAATATTACTAAAAAAGCAAAAAAAGCATCTGAACATTAGTGCCAAATGACTTATTTTTACATATTTCGTACACATACTAAATGTATCTGATTGTAATATTTATAATAAGCTTAATGCCTAGAAATCCGGACTCTATCTATGAGTATTATCTTTTAGGACTGCTATTGTTCGGCTTCAGAATGAGTACGAAAACTTTTATAACATGCTCCATACACTGCCAAGGCAAAAGGGGTATGTTTTGTGCTTGAATCAGTTTTCTTTCATCGATTTCGTTTTATGGTACGGTGCGAAATCCTACCTGAAGGTATTAAGGTTCTTCTTCCTTCATCAATCTTTCTATACTGCACTTGATTCATGGTGTTCTCCACAAAATACAACAGTCGGGTGCCATTCGCGATTATGAATGACCAGGTCATAGCTGATGGGTGCTTAAGAAATGATTTATTAATTACAAAATTTGTACTCATTTATCTTTTCCAAATCTTCGATCGTGCATTTTGATGCATTGCAGGCGTGCTTTCTTTATATTTGGTATCAACCTAGGCTTCTTATCCGGTCTGAGACCTTTGATTCCGAAACAATGCATCGAATTTATCTAACAGCTCTCCAATAGAAGATTGTTTATCTTCGAATGTTGTGTTTACAATTAGCTTGTCGTCCCTCTCGGTGATTTTACGGAGACCGTGACTGCTCGATGTTCGTGGAATATTTTCTCGAATTATCTCTGCCATTCGGTCGGCTGTATACCGAGAAATATGCATTATTGCAATTTGTCGGTTCGAATACGTGCAAGTTTTTAATAAAGCATCTATTTTAATTTTATCCGCGCCGCTAACATCTTCCACATTTCCCATTTAAAATAAATTACGAACATTAAGAATTCACCAAAACAATTAAAGTAATAGTGAAACATTTCAATACACTGCTTAACACGAGCACGTACAAATTTCAACTAAAATTGGATTCGTGGTGCTTTTACATATTTCATTATCTGTCTTTAGACCGTTATAGCAGGTACCTTATTCAAAACTGATATTAAGAGAATTTCCTAATAATAATTATTTTTTATGATTATTAGATTCATACAATCTACACGTTTTTGTGAAGCAAATGGGCCTTCTTTTTGGTTTTATATTAAAATTTCTAGAATTCTCAGAGATGCAAGGAAAAAAGTTGGAGATGTAGGGTGGTATCTGCACTTTGGAAATGTTTGAGGCGACAGAAAAGTAATTCTTTAAAACGTCTTAAAAAGATAGTTAGTAATTAAATTAGCCATGTAGTATTACAAACTTAATGGATTTCAGAGGCAACTTGAGGAGCTGTTTTTTTTTTTGAGTTAATATCTAGCATCTACTACAACCGCAAGATAAGTTGTTGCATATTTCAACATGAAAATTATTTAATTTTTGAACTTTGAACTGAAATTCAGTATTATCCTACTTAATATTACTTCTCTTCATACTGTCACATTCTAATAAATAACATTCAATTAACTCAATAATAAACATGCATTTCAGTCGTAGGATTTAGGTTTTCTTAGAAATAGACTCTTTGAGCAACTAAATCCATTTACTTTAGAAAATATTTAATATATTTAAATATAAAGGACTTATGTCACAAATTTCTTGACAGGCAATTGCCAGGCACTATAAGCCTGGATATAGACCTGAACTCCTAAGCAACAATGAAATTTTAAGGATTATGGTAAAACAAACTCCAAATTAAATCTCGAGGAAATTCTAAACTGTTTAAAGGGTCTAATATTACAGTATACTGCTTTCAGTTACCGATAATTTTTTAAATCAGGTCATTGAAAGTACCGATTGTCCATTAGAAATAGCTCAGAATTGGCTGGCATGTAAAGGGTTTTCCAATAAGAACTTGACAACTTTTTTTCAAAATAAAACGCAGACCATTTGAGATATTTCAAAAACTTTATTATCGGGTTGAAGTACAATCAAAACATTTATGAATGGAACTCAACTTCGTTCATATGGCCACCGCGGGCACGTTTGCAGCGTTCGATTCGTTGGACCCAATTTTCGATGACTTGGCCACACAATTCGAACGAAACGGCTGCTATTTCGCGTTCAATGTTGGCTCTCAGCTCTTCCAACGTTGTCGGCTTGTTGGCATAGACCAATGACTTGACGTAGCCACAAAGAAAAAAGTCTAGAGATCGACTGGTCCATTTCTTGAGATAACACGCTCATCAAACTTACTCTTCAATAAATCGATTGAAACGTGTGCTGTGTGGCTCGTGGCACCGTCCTGCTGAAACCACATGTTGTCCAAGTCCATATCTTCCAATTCGGACCAAAAATAATCGGTAATCATGGCGCGATAACGATTACCATTCACAGTAACGTGACGATCATTATCGTCGACGAAAAAATATGGCCCCATGACGCCGCCGGCATGCAAACCGCACCAAACAGTTATTTTTTGTGGATGAAGTGGTGTTTCATGAAGCACATGTGGATTTTCACCCGACCAATAACGCATATTTTGCTTATTGATGAACCCATTGAGGCAAAAATGAGCTTCGTCACTGGAAATGATTTTGCGATGAAATTGATCATCTTGGCGCAACTTTTCCAGAGCCCAATCGGAGAACGTACGTCGCTTCAAATGGTCCATCGGCTTCAATTCTTGAGTCAACTTGATCTTGTATGGTAGTAGTGTAAACCAAGATCCTTACGTAAAATTCGCCATAAAGTGGTCTGGGCGATGCCCAACTCTTGAGAACGCCGCGGAATTGACTGATTTGGATCATTTGCTACGGACGTTTCAACGGCAGCGATATTTTCGACACTTCGACCAACCCGTTGTCTCACTGGCACGGCAACATCACACAACGAATATGTAGACTCAAATTTTTGCACTAAACTTGTTACTGCCTGTCTACTAGGGCGAGAATTACGACCGAAAATCGGAGTTAACGCTCTTAAAGTAGCGATCACCGACTCCGAATTTCTGTAGTAAATTTTTATAATTTGCAGACGTTGTTCGTTCGTGTACTTTACCATGATAAAATGTTAAGTTTGCTGAATAAATTGACAGTGATAGTTCGATAATTAGTGAAAGTGTGCGTTCACAAATTGAATTAAAAATTGTCAAGTCCCTATCGGAAAACCCCTTATTAACCTTAACATAAACAAGTCGAAGACAAATATAAATACTTTTGTTGAAGCTCCTTATAACGTGGAAGAGGATATTCATTGGGAATTTTCCTAAAATGGAAGGACCATATTCAAGAATCATGTAAAATCTTAAATGCGTGTTTTGGAATTCGTTATTCGTCACTTTCGAAACACACTGTATATTAGAAATATTCAGAAAACGCGAGCAATTACGTTCGTTTAACGCGTAATGAAATGCATCACCAGAGTGGAAGGATTGATGTAATTATTGCGTATTGCAATAATGCTTTCGTTTTCTTTTTTTTAATAATAGACGAATTCGTTCGTATGACGAGATGGAACAATGAGATGCTTCCTAGCCATTATACATGTATAAATCGTGTGAAATTTCGATGATGTAATAAGTAGATTATAAATGGATTATTTCAATGCATTATGCATTGATATATATAATTCAAATAGTGATATGTTGAAAACTGACCCAGTATTTTCAAAATTGAATTATGGATGTACTTTTCCACATTTATTATTCGTTATTTTTATTTTAATTTTTTGTTTCTTATTTAAATTTCTTTTCGGAGTTTTTGGTTTTAAATTTTTTTATTTTTTCACCCACAAAAAGATATTTTTAATTTACTAGAAAACTAAACATTCTTTTTGTCGAATTCTCAATCTTTTTATGCTATTAGAAATCCTTACGAAAAATGTTGCACACGGCGTATAATATTTTAAAGTACAGGATGTTTCAAAAAGAATATACGTACTTCGAATGCATATATTTATTAAACTTTAAGACATACGAATATGAAACTTTACACTCATATTTACGAACCTCTCAAGTTTAGATTACAGATGTTTAATATATCTTGCATCAGTGACACGAACAATATCACATCGATACTCAAATTCCTTCTACACTCGGGCAAGCATGTCCTTCGTCACTGATGTTATGGCAGTACGGATCCGGTTCTTCAACTCTTCCAGGTTCGGTGGTGGTGGTGGTGGTACATAAACGTTGTTTTTAACGAAACCCCACAGGAAGAAGTCTCAGGATGTCAAATTCGGTGACCGTGGAACCCAGCTGAGACATGCTAAGTCGCCAACTCCTTGACGACCAATCCAACGGCTCGGTAGAGTTTCATTCAAATATTCACGCACTTGGCGACTCCAGTGAAGGGGGTGTCCCGTCTTGTTGAAAAATGGAGTTATCTTCGTGCAGCCTTAGAAACAACCAGTTTTGTAACATAACGAGATACTGCTGATCGTTAACCGTGTTTCCATCAAAAAAGAATGGGCCGTAAACAGATGATCGGGATACCGCACAAAACACATTGATTTTAGGCAAATCTCGTGTACAGTGTGTTTGTTTACCAGACTACTAACAAGGAAAGTCGCTTCATCACTGAACACGACGCGTTGTGCGAAAGTGTTATCATTGTCAATAGCATCATGAATCTCGTTACAAATGCTACACGTTTGCGTTTGTCATCAGGACGCAGAGCTTGTAACAACTGTAACTTGTACTGCTTGTACCGCTTCATAACCAACCGACGTCTCAAAACACGCCAAATTATCGTTGTAGGCAGTTGTAACTCCCGACTGGTACGTTGGAAAGCAGTTTGAATTCGCGCAACATTTTCTTCAGACACACGAGGGCGGCCAGGACTCTTTCCTTTACATACACGTCCTGGAACGTCTTTGCACTGTAATCACAGAATTGCACTTCGCAAACTCGAGAACGCAAAATGATTTCTGCTGCGAAGTAACCATTTTAAACATATGACAGTTACCAAGAAGAACAGAAGACAACTGACATCTAGCAGCTACTAAATAAATCTCAAGCATTTGTGAGTCGTTTTCTACAATGACAACGTCTCGATTGTAATCTGGTTTCCTTAAATCTTCTAACTATTCGACTATCACATGACTAACGCCCAGTGAATTAGCCACATAATATCGTACGCCCTTCTTTCAACAAAGTTGATCTTACGCATTCATCATTGGTTAAACGACGTGGTCGGTTTATGATACTGAATTTAAACTCTATTTACTTAAGTCAAAGCAGAAACTTAACAAACTTCGCTAAACACTCAATTAAAACATCTTGCTCGAGTGTGAATAAACGCCGCACCCATTTTGTACACAGCTTTCTCACGTCCAAATTTTCAGATAATATGCGATGTACCGCACTTGTTGAAAAGCCTACCATGTCTGCTAGCTCGCACACTTTCAGGTGACAATCATCCAGTACCGCTTTGTAAATTTCCTTCACCATTTTTGGAGTCGTCACCTCATTTGGTCGACCATTGCGATGGTCGTTTTGGCAGCTCGGACGGCCTCGTTTAAACTCTGCTACCCAATATTTCACTATTGTAAACGAAGAAACAGGCTCACCCAGAGTAGAATCCAGTTCAGCTTTTATATCGGTTGGACTGAGGCCTTTCAAATAAAAGTATTGTATCACGTAATAATGACCAATTTTCTCCATTTTTACAAATTCACTGGAAACGTTCACTATTGATGGCTACCAAACAAATACTAAACAACGTGGCGTCTTTAATCTTGAAGCATATGCTTTATCGATTGTGTACTTTCTAACAAAGTGATATTTTTCAATCAACCACCGCCATGTCTAGGTCAGGCCGGATAGTTACGGAACCACCCTCGTATATTTTTGTTTCGTAAATCCATGATTTCTGACTTTATCTTTCCCATTTCCTAACAGAGTTCCTGGACCGAAATGTAACTTGAAACTCGCGCGCTTTACAAACCTATTTAATTTTTTTGTAACCGAATGAAACGGTAAGCATATAAATTGCTTGTCTCTATTGTTTTCAGATGACAAACAAGTGATCAAGTAGTACCCCGGATTGTCTTTTATAACATTTAGCATTCGTTATTAATTAATTGATATTTCCGATTAAAAATCCTTGTATCTCGCAATAGGAAAATTGAAAGAAGCTTTGTTCTGTTGCATACTATGATTTGAATTCGCCTATTAACATTAGTTTCTATTCGAAAAAATGTTAGTTTCTACTACTACGATCTTTTCTAATTACTAGGGTATCTAAGAAAAGTTTGTTGTTTTCTTTTTCTACCGTGAATTGAGTTACACTTAAGTGTAATTCATACTCTTGGCGTTATTGAACTTCAAAATGACTTATAAATAAATCCCCTATACATGAAGAACAACAATTGCCTATACCTTGTTTGTGTTGGTAGAATTTACCTTCGAATTGGAAACAATAGGTTGATATCTTCTTAAATAAAGTCTATAATTGGTCTCATTTCCAGACCGAAATACAGTTAGTTCTCTTTCATCTCGATTATCTACATACCTAAATCAAACTCTTGGAAAATATTTGGCAATATGTTTAAATTCACAAAATGACTCATGAATAAATCCCTTTAAAATGAAGATAGTTGTTCCTTGTTTCTGTTCATAGAATTTACCTTCAAAGTGGCTAATTTTTGAGACATACATAGGGTTGACAATCGCAAATACTCTAAATAAGTTTTTAGAATAGGAACCGAAGGAAAAAATATTACTTCGAATTTACAACCTTTGAATAAAAGTACTAAATTGACAACTGATGAACGGTTATATTTTTTATTCATCACTAACCATTTTGAAATCAAATAAGTCGATGAGTTAGCTCAGGGATTCCCAAAGTATGCGCTGAGGTGCCCCCTGGCGCCGCAAAGAGTCTCCAGGGGCGCCGCGACAGTCTCGCCAAAACGAAAAAAAATTGAATAATATATATATATTTTATAAAAATGAATTTATTAGACCGAAAACATTTTTGAAACTCTTATTGCTTGCACCCAATTACGTTTAAAATTATTCTCTGTTCTGTATTAATTAGTTACTATTTCTGTGCTCATAATAAATGTGATTTTCTTTATTTTTCGATTTATTTACGTTTTCTTTCTCTTCCTTATGACAATTACTAAAAGAAACAAATTTACCAACTATTCACAAAGTATTTAAACAAAAGTAGAGTCTTATAAAAATCTAGAAGTTAAATTTGAAGATCGTAGCATAGAATTTATTTAAATTAAAGATTTAAAATTATCAGGTCTCCAGTTTTGTTTCATACGAAGGGCGCCGCCCGAAATCATCTGAACGTCAAGGGCACTATGGCTTTAAAAAGTTTGGGAACTTATGAGTTAGCTCTAAAACAAATGGTCTCATCGAATTACTTGGTTTATGTATCTTAACTAAAAGCATTCTAGAGATCATCGGATTACTCACATTTACTTTATAATTCTGGTTAGAAGTTAGTAACCTTGGACATTCTTTAACGCGTCTTTTATATCCTCAATCATTTTAGAACTTATGAGTTTTCTCTAAAACAATTGGTCTCATCGAATTACCTGATTTATGTATCTTAGTTAAAAGCATTCTAGAGATCATCGGATTACTCACATTTACTTTATAATTCTGGTTAGAAGTTAGTAACCTTGGACATTCTTTAACGCGTCTTTTGTATCCTCAATCATTTTAGATAACGAATTTTTTTAAATTCAACATATGAGCCTCCTGAAATTAAGTTTTACGCTCTTTGAAATAATCGATTTCGCCCAAAGTTACTAACTTATTCACTTTATCTGCTTTTATGTAGAAACAGTCTGTCGACCTAAGAGTTTTAATCAAATTCCACACATTATCATCTAAAGAAGATGTTTATTTTAGATTTGAGTAATGACAATAACCATAATTTATTTAATACAACAGAAAGGTTTACAAAACTAACAAAATCGTTTAAAAAATTACATTAACAATATTACATATCTATGTATTTTCATGCATGACAAAAACTATAAGTATGTATGTAATGTACTTTCCATGCAAATAAGTATTTCGTATGTAAATCTCTCTATAAATATTATTCATACCGTTTGCTTGCAAATCTCTCTATAACTAGGCAATATTAAGTAATTCCTTAATAATTTCTATAGTAAATCTGATATTATAGAGAGATTTGCATCGACGCTGCTATTTCGATTCCTTGCCGTAAACGGCATAAATAATATTTACAGGATTATCTTCTGGCAATGTGAAATGACGTAGCAAGCAGCGATGCAAATCCCATCGTTTGGATCAAAAATTTATTAGCAGAATTCCTCCTGTCTTTGGCGCAGTGCATCTCCAACTGGACGTCACCATTGCTCCTGGGACCCACACTTAGACCAATCATAACACAATTATCTATAATATAATTGGTCTCTGTAATACTCCCACGAATAAATGTGTTGTAGTACTTTTCATCTCCTATCTGTTGTAAAGCTGCTGTCGATGCGGTTGTCGGAACATTTTCTCTATATACTTTAACCTCAAACAGAACGGCAGTGGGACCATTGATAACAAGAAAGCTTAACCTTTTCCTGGTAATGTGCATTTCTTCGATGCTCCTCCAGCCTTCAGCGAACAACACTATCGAAGAAATAAAAGCGTGCGCAGCCGCCTCATTTATATGAGGAACGTATTCCTTTGCGAATTTATTAAAAAGCTCCTTCAGTCCAAAAAAGAATCTTTCAGCATTTTTATTAAATTGTTGGGTGGTTACATTGATAGGTGCAAGTGATTGGAATATATCAGTGCACATTCCCTTTTCGGCCTCTTTAAAAATCTCACGTATACAATTTTTGTAATACGATTTCAAAGAACGGTAAAACTTTAGGTTCAGTTGTTGGTTTGGCATCCTCACGACCACGCGTTTCTTCACTACGTCATCGCCTTCCTGACAGGTTCTATCGATACCTTCCGCATCTCCCTCTGTCCTCGGTTCTTGTTCCTTTTCAGTAAACGAAAGACATCCCTGTTCGAATAATAAAGTAAAAAATAGATCTGAGGCTGCTTCTTTATGTAGAGTTGGATTGTTAATCTGATCTTTTAACTCCAAGAGGAGGTCTAAAGTTATTATGCAGTATATGTTAACACACACTGTTTCCTCCTCCAACAACTTTATTATGTGTTCCTGTATATCTGATATATTAAATAATTGTTTCAGGTTTTTGATGGAAGCGTAACTTGACCAATGCGATGACAATTTTCTATTAACTATATAGTTCATAATGGACCAAAGATCGTACACAATTGCACTACCTTCTCTGTAATATCCATTGTAATAATAATCAATCTCCCTGAGCATTTCACAACTTTTTTGAAGTCGACTAAGAAGTCCGTGAACTTTATCTAAAGACAGACCATAAAATTTAGAGTAAGAATGATTTCTCAGGAACATGTACGGACAAACATTGTTGAAGCAAGCAAAGTCGGCTAAAAAAATAGTCGAAACTCCTGTCAAAAATGCACGGGATACAAATGCATCATTGTACTTGCTCATATTTGATAACAGGTTATTGATTGTCTTCACGACTTCGTTCACTGCTTCTCTGGAAAGATCGAATATAGTCTCAGTAGTGATGGCGTCATATTCGTCTACCAAGAACCAACATTTTGTTCCGAAATGTTTCCACAAATAACACGACAGCACGTACAAGGCACTCTCTGGCGTGCACGTTTGAAATGAAGACCAAATATTACCAGAGAGTCGTTTAAAATGATTTCGCTCATCTTCAGTCAGCTTACCACTGTATTGCAGATAGTGATGTTCTAAATAGGCTCTGAAAACAATGTCTCTAAGTCTCAACTCTATATTGGTAATACATTGTTTAGGAGAGCCAACTGCTTCTTTAGTCGCATAGGTCAAATAACGACCGACAGCTAGATTAACGTGTATAATTGGATGTCTTCCAAAATGTTCCTCGACAAGTTTTCTATGTTCATCTTCCATAATTTGCAGTCTCTGCCCGTATTTTATCTGGGAAAAGATGGCATAGTTAGGTGTACCCGTTACCGGTTTATCGATTGATTTTAAAGGAATTCCCCTGGGATCGACCTCAATTTCTGCAAATCGTTTCAACATTGTCAGGTTTGTAGATTTCCCGAAGCCTGCTGGAGCTGTGACTATTACTTTACTGTTCTTGTCATTGATAAATTCCGAAATAAGTAAGGTGTGATCTATAAAGTGGCAAGATTCGGAGACTTCCTTAAAATCTGATGTTGATAGGGCATATTTCGTGTTTTCCTGTAACATGAACGTTTATTAATGATAGATGTACGAGCGTAGTTTGACAAGTAGTGAGAATGGAAAAGAAAAACGAATTTTTTAAATACAAAATAATTTTTATTTTTCAATATATTCTCCTAAAAGAGCAATACATTTATTCCAACGGTGCTCCAATGCCCTTATGCTATCTCTAAAATGCGATCCCGGAAGGCTTGCAAAATACTCATTTACGAAGATGATAAGCTCGTCATTAGACGAAAATTTCTTTCCACCCAGTGCTGTTTTCAATTTTGGAAAAAGGTGGAAGTCGGAAAGGGCTAGATTCGGCGAATAAGGCGCATGCGGTACTAATTGGAAATGAAACTGTGCTGGTATGCGAGGGAGCGTGGTCTTGGTCGAACAGAATCTTTTTCTTTGCCATTCCTAGCCGTTTAGCACGAATCTCAACATTTAATTTTTGTACAAGTTCTGCATAATATTGTCCGTTTATTGTGGCACCTTTCTGAAGATATCAATGAGCAAAATGCCCTTTGAATCCCAAAAAATTGATGCCATCACCTTGTTGGCCGATAAAGTGGTTTTCGCTTTCTTTAGATGTGCAGACCCATGTTCTAACCATTGTTTCGACTGTTGTTTCGGGCGTACTGTAGTGTATCCAAGTTTTATCGCAAGTAACAAATCGCCTACAAAAATCAAGCGGATTCCGCTTATAAAGGTCCAAACACTCATTGGAAATGCCCAAACGAGTGAACTTTTGATCAGTCGTAAGCAATCGCGCCACCCGTCTTGCCGAAAGCTTGGAAAGGCCCAATTCTTTCGTTAAAATGTGGTGTACGCGTTCTGTTGAAATGTTTACCATGTCTGCTAGCTCTCTCACTTTTAGTCGTCGATCTTGCGTAATAATATTATGGATTTTTATAATCGTTTCCTTAGAAGTCACGATTTTGGATGCTCCAGAGCGCGCTTCATCAACACATCATCATCTACCACGTTTAAATTCATTTACCCATCTACTTATTGTGGCGGATGATGGAGCAGATTCACCTAATGTTTCCCGTAACTCATCTTTTATTTCGGTAGCTTTCATACCCTTAATTACGAAGTATTCAATCACCGCACGATACTCTGCTTTTTCAATTTTAACAAAACGACGTGTTGCTTCTTTTTCAATCAGCTGTCAAAAATAAACTAATCAACCGATTGATCTAAATATCGGAATGTAAGCATGTAAATAGGCAACCTAAATTACAGTACATTTGTTTTACCAATTAGAGCGCCACCTATGTATCATTCTCACTACCTGTCAAACTATCCTCGTATATACACTATTCAAAATAATTAACTAACATTCTATTTAATTGATAATGAAAAGTAGTGCCACTTAATATAACACCCAGAAATGTTTCTATAAATTAATTTCAATCTTTCGACGTTCCAGGCATTACAATAATAATAATAGTGTAATAATACAATAATAATCTTTAATGCTCAACAGTTTCACAGACCATTTACAGGACATAATGCACTTAAAAATAAAATTAAAATTGAAAACAAAAATAGGCGCAGTTAATATAATACAAAGAAAGATAGACATCCAATTAACAAAAATATATACACACTTATAATAATGTAATCCAAGTCATACAGAAAAAAAAAACTGAACGAATAATAACAGATTCAAATTAACGAAAGGGATCCTCGTATAATACATTGGCATTTCTGGACATATGTACCAATGGAGCCTTGTAGAGAACATTAGTTCTTGCCCTAGCTATTGAGAAGGTCGCCGATGATCTAGTGCCAAAACTAGGCACGAGGAAATCAACCTGGGACAACAGCACAGGAGAATCAATAAAATTATTTATTAATTTATTAAGAAAACCGCCACTAGCTTTCTCCCTGCGTATACCAAGAGAATCAAAATTGTGTCTAGCAAGCAGACCCTCATACGCCGAACCAAAGGCAGGATGTCCATCAATCCTGTAGGATAAATATTTAAGGAACCTCTTTTAAACACGCTCCAGGAGTAACTGCTGGTAATGGTAAAGCGGGTACCACACAACTGAAGCATTTTCCAATCTGGACCGGACAAGAGAACCGTAAACAACCTTCAAAGTGTGCAAGCTACTAAAACCCCTGCAAGAACGAACAAGGAACCCAAGTCCTCTGGAAGACGATGAAGTTATACGACTAACATGCTTCCAAAAGCTAAGATGAGGGTCGAACAAGACGCCAAGACCCTTGAAGTTGTGTACTCTAGGTATAATAGATTGCCAAACATTGTAGTTATAGTAAAATGGAGTATCATTTCCACTAAAAGAGAGAACAGCACATTTGTCGATGTTGAGCTTTATCTGATTGTGGGTACACCAATCGTCAATAATGCACAGATTAGATTGAAGATTAATACTGTCGTCAAGTGAATTAATACATCTGAAGATCCTTAGATCGGCGGCGTAAGCTAACACTTTGCAGTCAAGACTATCCATGAGATCATTAAGGTAAATATTAAACAAAAAGGGTCACAAATAGGGAACCCTGTTTGACTCCAGAGGAAATATCGAAGAGCTTAGACCAATACACATTATAATGCATAAAAGCGGAACGATTACGATCTGTTGTCGGAGAGGACTGGAATAGGATTCATTGCCATAGGAAATGTGTTGGTATAAACGACACTTAGACCGGTGCAGAACACTTAAGAATTCTTACAAAATATTGGGCAAAGTATATTAATAATATCGACCAATGTGTGATATCGACTACTCGATTTTTATAAAAAAATGAACACATGCAAGGCTGAGAAGATTGAGTGCTGTCATCCCACAATATATGTGTAAGTATAACACATCCTTCTTGCGTTCAAACATACAAATGTACGAACGAAAACGCAAGGGCGTTCAAAAAGGTACGTTAAGCATACAAACAATCGTTTGTTAATAACACAAGTTTACCTTACGCGAGGTGAATTCCTCGAAACGCGTAATAAATAGGATGTTATTAATATCTCGAGTTATTCTTTTAACGTTCACTTAATGGCAATTCGTTAAGTTTTTAAAGTGTTCGTCTATATACGCAATGGTAACTTTGTTACCGATCTTAGAGAGATGACGCCCCCTTGTTCTTTCATTCGAACATTAGTATGTTTAGGCGAAAGAGGGAAGTATTGCTTTTTTATCATTTTTTTGTATTTCAGCGTTCACTGCACATACTTCGGCTTATTATGTTCAACTGTGGTACGCTTACATTCAATTACATACCACGTCGTTAAAAAGAAAACGTTCGTCTCTTAAAGAGAGAATGGATATTATTGTGGAAAGTGGAAAAATTTAGTTCCAAGAAAGTTAACTAAGTACTGGTGTTGGAAGTACACTAGTTAAAAAAATTATAGAAAGAAAATCCGAGTTATAGCGGCTTTTTGATAAAGATTTAAATACACAGCAAAAGAAAAAAATTCCCAAAACTGAAGGTTTGACAATAGACCAAGTAGGCTACAACTAATTTTGTAAAACTAGATATACATCCCCATATCTGGATTTTTAATAAAAGAAAAACTTTGAAAGTAGGCCAAAATTTTTAAAATTGCAAATTTGCAGGTTTTAAAACAATTTTAGTAGAGGCAGTTGACGCCTCGGACACTGTTAAAGCTTGGATAGCAAAGCTTCGAATATTATTGCGTAAGTATTCACCAAAATATGTTTATAACGCTAACAAAACACATAAATGTACAGATAGAAAGACTGCAAAACAAAGATTAACAATTCTATTATGCGCAAAGATCGAAGGTGACAAGAAAAATCCAGTAATATCTTGTGATTTAACACCTTTAGACTTTTTCCTTTGGAGTTACGTGAAAGATAAGGTCTATGCCAATGGCCCACAACCGATTCAAGACCTCTAAGATGGAATTCGTGCAGTTATCGAGGACATACAACTGCAAATGTGCGAGTTAGGGATGGAAAATTTTATGAAGAGAAAGTGGTCCTGCAAGCGTAGCCATTTCAGCCATTTGGCTGATATTGTTTTCCATTATTAATGGCATACCTTGCTCTTTACAATTAAATAAACACCCGATGATTTCGCTTAAAAATACTCACTTTTTTACATATCAAACTGAAACGTCTTATTGGAAGACCCGTTATATCAAATAGTATTTATGAATCAACCCAAATTATCTTAAATCAACTTTTTCTTTACTTTATTATAATTTTTATAAAATTAAATTAATTAAATTAGTTGTTCTGAACAGTATACCGTCAATGATATAAAACTTACCAAATTAGTATTGAAACCTTCCTGTATATTACCCATTAATGGAATATCTTCGCTGTGTTCGGACTCCCCCAACTAAAAATAGAGAAGCATAATAAAATCCCGACTTAACACGAAATCTCAAATACCAAAATTTGTATAAAATATGTGAGAACTTACATCGGAACCCATTTCATATGGATCAGAATGGGCTGCCTCCTCGGCAGTGAGTTTACGTTTTAACGATCCGTGATCCATAATCTGTAACACAAAATTTTTTATAATGAATGTAATTGTAACTACTACTAAAGAAAATAGTAACATTATATACGATTAAACGTCAAAGTTTAAGCAATTGAAAGATAGTTTCAAGTCTTTTGCTCAACTTGATCACTGAAGGTTGATATATAACCCCTTGCCACATTAATTTTCATATTCTGTATACGTATTTCGACAACTAAGTTATCATCATGAGCAGATAATTAAACAGTGTCGCACCTGGAAGACTACAGTAAAAATACCCGTACGAACCCAAATTCTGCACGCGATCCGTACCGCTGAAAGCCAAAACATACACTCAGTGTACGTACTGTAGGGGTTTTTTTACCGTAGTTGTCAAGATGCGACGCTGTTTAATTATCTGCTGATGATGACAAGTTAGTTGTCGAAATACGTATACAGAATACGAAAATTAATGTGGAAAGAGGTTATACATATATCAACCTTCAGTGATCAAGTTGATCAACCACAGGCTCCATCAAAATTACCTTCTTTTGCTCAAGATGCTTAATTTTGCTTAATATACCAAAGGGTGCCAATAAAGTAGCTTAAATCGATAATCGCAATTTTGTCATTGAATATCTCTGTCTGAATGTAAAATAAAAAACTAATATTAGACGCCTGCAATGCGGAAAGTGTGAAATTTTCTAAATAAGTAAACAAAAAATTAAAAAGCATTTAGTAAAGTGCAAAGATAGCTGCGGAATGGAAAGGTAGATCATCGCAACCCTGGCTTAATAAACAATGGAAATAATAACACGACCATGAAAATATAAATAGCAGTGTTTGCTAGGGAGGTTTAATATCCCTTAAACTATACATTAGAAAGAAATCAATGAAACACCCCGATTGAACTGCCTGAAATATACTGATGATATCCTAGTAATAACTGAAAATGAAAAGATCTCCAACAAAGAAGAGCTTAATACAGCCTCAATAGATGTTAGTCTACACATGCAATGGGCAATGCACATAGAGAAAATTAAAGTTGACTTTAACACACAAGACAGGCAACAACTAAAAATAAATAACAAGGCACTGAAGCAAACATCGGAATGCAATTATGTGGCACAGAGTATAAAGTCAAATAAAGAAAAGCAAATGGTTAATCACTGAAGGTTGATATATAACCCCTTTCCACATTAACTTTCTTATTCTGTATACATATGTCGACAACCAAGTCGTCATCATCAGCAGATAATTGGACAGAGTCGCACATGGAAAACTACGGCAAAAATACCCGTATGAAAACAAATTCCACGCACGGTCTGTAACGTTGAAAGCCAAAACGCACACTGTATATTCGTTTCACAGCAAATGGTGATCAAGAGAAGCATGAAGATATGTTGGATCGCAATCGGCAAATTAAGTTATGTGCCGAGAAGCAAAACCGTGCCACAACATCTCAAAATAAAGTTAATTCTTATTTATAACGCCTACACCGAGATTCTTACAAAGAAAAGCACAAGAAAACTAGGTGGGTGATAGACATAAGAAAACGCTTGAAAATGTTGAAATGGAGATTAATCGGACACAACCCGAGACAAACGAACAACGGATGAAGCGCTACAATAGAACGATGGCAAGTGTCGTTAGGTAAAGGAGAACGAAGTAAACAATAACAAAGACCAGTACACACACATATACATCGAAGTAAATACTGTTGGAGACTGTGATCAATTGAAATACTCAAGCAAAAGTAAAAAAAAGCATTACCACATCAATATTCGTATTCTGTATACGTATTTCGACAATTAAGTCGTCATTATCAGCAGATTATTAATCACAATGTCGCATCTGGATTGGCAGGCGAAGTGAACCAATACCACGGCCTGCAAGATCACCAGATGTGAATCCTTTTGACTTCTTTGTTTGGGGTTTTTTTGAAGGAGGAAGTTTATGTAACTCCTCCGGCCAATAAATAGGAAATAATAAATAAAATCAACGACACAATACAATTAATTACCCCAGATATGTTGTAACGTGTCCTTAATTTAATTTCACAAAGGCTACAGCTGCGTTTTTTAAACAAATAGCTGGCAGTTAAAGCATCTATTGTTATTGTAATTAGATTGATTTAGTGATGGTTTTATATTACACTTCCTTCAAACAATTTTTATGACTTAATTAATACCAATACATCATTTCTGTATTAGAATTGCCGACACAGAACTAATCATAGAATTGATCCGTGAATTTCTAACTACCCTGTATACATACTTTTATTTGATGGGTCTTTTTATAGTTTTTAAAAATATACTATTATTGATGAGTACGTACATTTTTATATTAACAAAATTATATCGATATATTGAGAATAGTAAGAATTGTTAATATTTAAAGAAGGTTCACCAAAATGTCTTTTACATGCATAGTTTTTAATGTATAAAAAGTTGAACAAATGTTCGAAAACATATGGTAAAATATATACTTTTTCTAATTTTTCCAGTGCATTTTAGGTACGTTTTTTATCACTAAGTTTGTACTAAATACAATGATTTAATCTAGATGTTTACTTACAAGATTATATTTTATTTAAAATTATGATATGCCTTTACTAAGTACCCTGGTCTTTTTAGAATGCAAAGTTGAAATTTTTATTATTTGATTACATGTAATTTAAAATTACATGTCTTTACTAAGTACCCTGGTCTTTTTTTAATGAAAAGTTGAAGCTTTTATTATTTGATTAGATTTTATTTTAAATTACATGTCTTTACTAAGTACTCCGGTGTTTTTTGGAATGAAAAATTGAAACTGCTTCATTACTTGCAATTATTCTAATACTGGAACTGCATGTTCACAATTTATTGAATTAAGATAAAATTATAAACTATAATTAACTGGCAACATGAGTCGAATAATTCTCATTTCTGATTTATTTGAATTCAGAATAAAATTAAATTTAAAATAAAATAGATCTTTATTCGGCTAAAACAAGGACAATTTCCTATTTTTTTATTAAGTTAGATAGAGAACTGAAACACTAGAATTTCTTTGCTTAAATTCCACAGTTACAAATTACAATCTAATAGCAATTGTTTTAATTTTTGATTTCCAAATTAGCCTAATATATTTATATACAAAAATTAGACTTCACTTACTAATAATAAATAAATTTAACAACTAAAACAACAACTATAGTAACACACGATACGACTCACACAAAGATATGTACGACTATAGTTGACAAGATCAGTATTTCCAACAGATTGGTAAGGGATTGAAATGGAGAATAGATTATTGCGGACAAAAACTAAAACAGTAAATTTCATATGAAACGATTAGAGAAACGCAAAGTAATATGTAATAATTGGATAAATATTGAAAAATATATTTAATTAGTTGATGGTAGAGGTCGTTACTTTGTAAAATTCCTTTACACCAAGGAATAAATGAAACACTAAAAAATAAATAAATTTCACATTATATTATATATTTTCACTGCGACTAGTTTCATCTGCTAGGTGATTATTGAGTAAATACAATACAAGTTACAATATCTTTTATATTGGAAAACGAAAAGCAATAATTAAGTCCTATTACAAGAAAGAGGTAAAATATACACTACCGGTCATATTTATTTGCCCACCCCAATTTTATGTGTTTCCTGAAATACAGATTATCTTTCGAAAAATCTGTATCATAATTATTCAACAATATTATTAGTGGTAAGTAATTCCATATGAATTTCTACAAAAATCTTAAATTGTTTATGATATATCGTAAAGGTGTCATAAATTGGAAAAATACCACAAATATTATATAGGCTAATCCCTACAGTATTAACAGTTTACCCTGCATTTCCGAAAGGTATTACCAATATTGTGTTATTATGCTAACTAATTACAATATTAGTATGTGTTATTAAAAAAGGAAAATAAATTTTATGTCAGTCGTTGTTCATCTTTTGTTGCGAAAACAGTGAAATAGAGAGTTATTGTTAATATTTTAATGCAATGCCGAAGACGAAGGAATTATCTGTTGAAGTGCGTGCTACGATAATTGCTTATCATCGCACGGGTAAAAGTAATCGCGAAATTGCAAAAGAATTACAATTAAATCGCAGAACCGTTGATTATAACGTTAAAAAATTTGAAGAAAGTGGTACATTTTCCAACAAAAGAAGATCTGGACGACACAAAGCGACGACATCTGCAGATAACCGGCATCTAATACGGATAAGTAGATGCGATAGAGGAAAAACAGCACCAGAAATTGCTGCTGAAATGAATAGAGCGCGTGTTAAACCAATTAGTGTGTCCACGGTACGGAGAAGCTTAAGGCAAGCGGGTTTATACGGAAGAATCGCTCTGCGAAAACCACTACTACGAAAGCAAACAAGATAAAACGACTAAATTGGGCTAAAGAACATAAGAATTGGACGATTGATCAGTGGAATAATGTGTTGTGGACAGACGAATCGATGTGTGAACTTTTCGGTAGTAAAAGGCGAATATTCGTAAGAAGATCCGCAGGAGAAAGACTACTGCCAGAATGTATTGCGCCTACCGTAAAACATGGAGGAGGTTCAGTAATGATTTGGGGGTGTTTTGGTGGAAGATCTGTAGGCGATCTCGTCAAAACTGAGGAAATCCTAAGAAAAGAAGGCTACAAGGAAATTTTAGAAAATAACACTGTTCCTTCAAGACTAAGGATTCTTGGCGAAAACTTTGTATTTCAACAGGACAACGATCCGAAACACACTGCTAGATTGTGTGGCGATTACTTGCGTCAACTAGAAGAGCAAGGGCAAATCTCTATAATGGTATGGCCAGCTCAGAGTCCTGATCTGAACCCAATAGAGCTTCTTTGAGAAGAATTGGACCGGAAGGTTCGAGAACGTGCTCTATCATCCACCACTGTACTGTGGGAACAACTTCAAGAAGCCTGGGCACAAATTACAGAAGATACACTGCAAAAAATAATTGAAAAGATGCCGCGGTTATGTGCCGCATTTATCAAAAATAAAGGTGGGCACATTGATGAGAGCAAAATATAATAATAATTAATGATAAAGTTTTTATATAAGAAAAATGTAACTATTTTATGTTTATTTTACACTATTGTATTGGTACAATAAATAAATTTTCAGTACACATTTGAAAGTTTAATAATTTTGGCTAAAACTAAGGGTGAGCAAATAAATATGACCGGTAGTGTATATTAAAGTATATAAAAGCTTCTCTACATAATTCTTTAATTACTTGAATATCTTTTTCTAATTCATTTCCATTGGGTGAAAAATAATTTATTTCTCTAATTGATTTCCTTTCCATACCAAATATTATTTCTTGCGCTTTGTTTTATTTAAATTTAAAGATAAGAAGCGCTTAATGGAAGACCCTTTATTTAGGTGTAAGGATAACTTTTACGATACAAACATGCAATATAAAGCACGCTCTTCCATTTAAATTCAACGATTTCACAGTGGTTTCTGGTTAAGCTCGAACAGCACGACAATATTTTCTTTAAAAAGACGATTAAGTCCCCATGCTTATACAAAAACTTTCAGAAACAAAATACCAATATATTAACAACAAATAGAGGATTATTCAACACTCGGATGTTTTTATTAAAAAATATATTTATTTCATTTATTTTTTACATTTTCTTTTACAAAAATATCATACATAAATAGCTTAAAATTCTAAACTGTATATGCCCTTCAGCGTTTTAAAGTAACAGACTCGAAACTCAAAATTACACAGATAGCACGATCAGTTTGTTACGTTAAAACTGAAAATTTACTATAAAAAAAATAGCACCACATAATCACATTATTTACATATCAGAGTACCTTTGAACATTGCGTTGTCGTCATATTTGTACACACTTCATATACAACTTAAATAATAGCAATAATAAGATCAAAAAAATAATATAAAAGACAAACGTAATTCTCTATGAAACTACTATATTACAAGGAAATACTGACTACTTAAATATAAGTTTGTAATACGTGTTTGTACTACATTGTTCGAGCGATGCTTACAGTACTTAGGGTACCGTGTGGGTCCCTCAAATGAATTTTTGTCGTTAACAAGTTCGTCTGAAATAAAAGAATTAAATTACTATCCAAGTTACACACCATTTAACATTTGAAAGAACAATACCCCCATCTATCGTCCAAACATGCAATTGTCCGAAAAGTAGTTCGTGCCGCCTAATGTACGACATTGTCGTTACGATGCGTACGAGGATAGTTTGACGAGTAGTGAGAATGACACATAGGTGGCGCTCTAATTGGTAAAACAAATGCATTGTAATTTAGGTTGCCTATTTGTATGTTTACATTCCGACATTTAGATAAATCGTTGATTAGTTTACTTTCGATAGCTGATTGATAAAGAAGCAACACGCCGTTTTGTTAAAATGGAAAAAACAGAGTATCGTGCGGTGATTAAATACTTCGTAATTAAGGGTAGGAAAGCTACCGAAATAAAAGACGAGTTACGGGAAACATTAGGTGAATCTGCTCCATCATCCGCCATAATAAGTAGATGGGTAAATGAATTTAAACATGGTACAACAAGCTGTGTTGATGAAGCGCTCTCTGGAGCACCCAAAATCGTGACTTCTAATGAAATGATTATAAAAATCCATAATATTATTACGCAAGATCGACGACTCAAAGTGAGAGAGATAGCAGACATGGTAAACATTTCAATAGAACGCGTACACCACATTTTAACGAAAGAATTGAGCCTTTCCAAGCTTTCGGCAAGATTGGTGCCGCGATTGCTTACGACTGATCAAAAGTTGACTCGTTTGTGCATTTCCAATGAGTGTTTGGACCTGTATAAGCGGAATCCGGTTGATTTTTGTAGGCGATTTGTTACTTGCGATGAAACTTGGATACACTACAGTACACCCGAAACTAAACAGTTGAAACAATGGTTAGAACGTGGTTCTGCACCTTCAAAGAAAGCGAAAACCACTTTATCGGCAAACAAGGTGATGGCATCAATTTTTTGGGATTCAAAGAGCATTTTGCTCATTGATTACCTTCAGAAAGGTGCCACAATAAACGGACAATATTATGCAGAACTTCTACAAAAATTAATTGTTGAGATTCGTGCTAAACGGCCGGGAATGGCAAAGAAAAAGATTCTTTTTCACCAAGACAACGCTCCCTCGCATACCAGCACAGTTGCGATGTCCAAAATCCACGGGTTGCATTTCCAATTAGTACCGCATGCGCCTTATTCGCCGGATCTAGCCCCTTCCGACTTCCACCTTATTCCAAAATTGAAAGCGGCACTGGGTGGAAAGAAATTTTCCTCTAACGTAAATGAGTATTCTGCAAGCCTTCCAGAATCGCATTTTAGAGATGGCATAAAGGCATTGGAGCACCGTTGGAATAAATGTATTGCTCTTTCAGGAGAATATATTGAAAAATAAAAATTATTTTGTATTTAAAAAATTCGTTTTTCTTTTCCATTCTCACTACTTTTCAAACTACCCTCGTATATGGAGAGAACTTCGCTTTTTCGGACAACTGCATGTTTGAACGATGGAGGGTGGTATTGTTTTCTCATTCTTTACTGTATCGCAAGCGATACAATAACCCAGAGAGAATAAATTATTTAATTACACCACAGTTTACCTGATGATAGTAGATATATACGAAACGCGTCGTAAATTATAAAATTAACTTATTAACAATTGAATTGTTCTTAGACGTTCATTTTATTGAATATTTGCAGTGCATATAACTAAAAAATCAAACATTACCATTAATATCTGTAGCCATTGGATGGACCTAATCCGTTTCCACCCCTATTGCCGTTACCTCCATTAAAACCGCCGCCGTTGCCACCGCCGTTACCGCCCGCAGCGCCGTTCTGCTGCAAAGATTTGAGAATTTCTTCCGGAATCGGCGGAGGAGTAGGTAGGTGGGCCCCTTCCGGAACAAAACCTCTCTCATCCGCTGTGTAAGTCAGGGAGATCTGTTGGCCGTCCGGTGCGGTGTAACTGAAGGAACCGACCGCGGATTGTATTTCGTTCTCGGAACCGGCATTCTTCAACTGACCTTCTTCTTGGGCTTTTATTCCGTTTCCGGTTTCGTAACTAAGTAATTAAGAGATTTAGAAAAGTAAACGTTTAAAAATGTGCATTACTATTTTCATTTAGTAATTACAATTTTATATTTCATCACTAAATTATAAAGGATTCACAAAATGTTTTAAAAGAATACGACAGTAAAAATGGAGAATGATCCCGAGAGTCATTTGTAGATAAAATTTCATTTAATAGACTGAAAATCAAGAGCGGTCAGAAGTACACGGATAATCGTCAAACAGGTGATTTTACGATTAATTCTGAGTCGACGATTATATAGCAGAGATGTTGTATTGTCATTAAGCCATTGGAAGTGCTTAAAAGAGAAGTAGATTTGGCAACATGGTATAAAATCACCTATAAATCAGTAGGAATGATATAATAAAATACGAGTTTTTATTAAACCTAATGAAAGAAACAATAATAACACAGGGTAACACAATGAAAAAAAAAATTTGGTGCCGGAAATCTAACATCTGATTTTAGATGTTTTTAATGTGCTAATTCCAAAAATGCCACCAGATTTTTTCTATCAGCTCTAGTTTTTGAGATACAGGTTACAGGTTAATTGATATTTTTTTCTGATAAAGGACAACAAATAAAGAGATATACAAATTATTATACAAAATATCCTTGTTTTTTGTGCCTTTGGGACAGCAGAGATAAAAATGAGCACTGGGTTAAAAAAAATGGCCTTCAAGAGATGTCATGATTCAAGGAAAACAAAACGTGATCAACGAACCTTTGGTTGCAAGAGAAAAAATCTTACTTCCGCCCTTGCGTATCAAGCTAGGCTTAATGAAGCAATTTGCGAAGGCTTTAAATGGAGATGGAAATTGTTTTGGGTATTTATCACGTAAATTTCCTGGCATTAGCACGGAAAAACTAAAAGCTGGTATATTTGATGGTCCTCAAATAAGGCAACTTGTTAAAGATCCACAATTCACCACATCAATGAACGAGACTGAATCTAACGTTTGGTGTTCATTTGTTCAAGTAGTACAAAATTTCCTTGGCAATCATAAAGCAGAGAATTACGTAGAATTAGTGGACACTATGCTTTCAAATTTTAATATTCTCGGCTGTAACATGAGTATAAAAGTTCACTACCTCCACAGCCACCTAGATCGTTTTCCAGAAAACTTAGGTGATTGTAGTGAAGAACAGAGGGAAAGATTCCATCAGGATATTAAAACTATGGAAGATCGTTATCAAGGACGATGGGATAGCCACATGATGGCGGACTACTGCTAGAGCCTTCAGAGAGACTGCCCTAGTAAACTCCATTCTAGAAAGTCGTATAAAAGAAAATTTTTATGTGATTAGTGACTAATGTAATTATGTAAATTAAGTTTTTGCAATAAATACTTAAATCCATGTGTCTTTGTTTTTTAACTGTCAATAGTAATATTATATATTATAACAGTTATAGCGTAAAATATATACACAATTTTTTAAAAAAATCTCAAAAACTAGATCTGATAGACCAAATCTGAGAACTTTTTTACATTCTGCATCCAAAAATTACCCAGGAACAGTTAAAAAATCGCAAGCTCCAAAATGTGTGTTGGCCTGTGTAATGATTTGGTACGTAGACTTACGCGGTCGTGGTCCATGCTATCTGCTTCCGGGTTTCCAGGCTAGAACCGCGTCACTAGTATATCTGCCGACGTTTCGTACCCATTTGAATGGGACTACTGCACTGAAACAGTTTCAGTGCAGTAGTTCAGCCCTGAAGATGTCCCATACAAATGGGTACGAAACGTCGGCAGATATACAAGTGACGCGGTTCCAGCACCGAAACCCAGAAGCAGATAACAATAATAATGATAATTAGCATAAATACTGGTAACCATTGGCTTGAAGACAAAGCTGTAGTTTTTCCGAACTTGAATTTAGGCCGTGGCGCGACATACCTGGGGTAATTAATTGTATTGTGGCGTTCATTCTGTTTATTACTTCCCATTCATTGGCCGGAGGTGTCGCATAAAGCTTCTTTCTTCAAAAATCACAAACAAAGAAGACAAGGGAATTCATATCCCGTAACCTTGTAGGCCGTGATAATGGTCAATTTCGCTCGATCCACCTATCTGGAAAACGTTCGTTCAACTATGTTCTTGTAATTTTTGCATTCTGGGCTGGTGCACCATCATGCATATGTTGGCTCTTTCATTTAATGGAATATTATCCAATACTTCCTCCAACACCTGTAAGCATTCATTTGCATTTAGTTTATTCGGAAGAAATATTGGTCACACAATTTGAAGGTTTAAGTTGCGTATCCAAACATTCACAGAAATCTTTCTTTGTTGTCCAAATTCTCGAATAGCTCTGGGATTTTCATCCGTCCAAAAATGGAAATTGTGACTGTTGAAGACAGCATCTCTTGTGAACATATATTCGTCACTCAATAAAATACGTGACAAATGTTTCGATCTTCTCGAATTTTGTTTAGAATTGTGACCCAAAACACTATTCTTTACAAATTGTCATTTTCGTATAACGGTTGTACTTTCATAATCTGAAACGGTCTGAAAAGGCGCTTTCAGTAAGCATTGAAGGAATCTATAAAGCATATGTTTAAAGTTTGAAGACGCCACTCCACGTTGTTTAATATTTCTTTGGCAGTCATCAGTAGGGAACGGTTTCAGTGAATTTGCAAAAATGGAGAAAATTGATCATCGTTACGTGAAACAATACTTTTATTTGAAAGACCTCAGTCCAACCGATATAAAAGCTGAACTGGATTCTACTCTGGGTGAGTCTGCTCCTTCGCTTACAACAGTGAAATATTGGATGGCAAAGTTTAAATGAGGCCGTACGAGCTGCCAAGTCGAGTATCGCAGTGTCGACCAAATGAAGTGACGATTTCAGAAATGGTGGGCGAAGAAAATCCACAAAGCGGTACTTGATGATCGTCGACTGAAAGCGTGCGAGCTAGTAGACACAGTACTTATTTCAAAAAGTGCGGTACATCGCATATTATCTGAAAATTTGGAAATTAAAAAGCTGTGTGCAAGATGGGTGCGGCGTTTGCTCACATTCGAGCAAAAACAGTGTCGTGATGATGTTTCAATTGAGTGTTTAGCGAAGTTTCACCGCAACAAAGCAGAATTTTTGCGCCGTTTCATAACCATGGATGAAAACGGGTCCATCGCGTAACACCCGAGACAAAAGAACAATCAAAACAACGGACTCAAAAGGGAGAACCTTACTCAGAATGTTCATTTTCTAAGCTATTTATCTAATGCTGCAAATAGGACCCTAAACAATATCCAAAATTCCTTCTTCAACTCGATTTTTACGATAATGTCTTGGCTTGCCTGCATCACGGTGAATTGGAACAAATGTAGCTGTTTCACGAAGTCTCCGATTCAATCTTTGAAATACATTGTAAATAGGTGCTGCCTGTGTTGATGCTATATAGAATATTCGTCTTTTACTAAGTGCACATTTCTATTCCAAATCCCAAATATGATATGCATCAACGTATTGTTTGAAAGTGTTCATTAGAAATTTCTTAAGATATCACGAAAATGAAAACGTTAAATTGACAAACGACAAAATTCGACAAATATTTTTAAATTACAAACATTATCCTGGACCAAGATTGCCATATGTAGTTTAACGTAAAAAAGGCAGTTAAAGAAGTCTTTGATAAGGGAAAGTATTGCCATAATGCGATTAATTACACCAAGGTAGTGTTGCATAATGTTATTTGACAGTAAAGAATATGGTTTTCCAGAGAAAGTTTCAAAATTCGAAGTACTTTTTGTCGCACATTTTCAGGATTGATGGTCTCATAATAATAATAATAATAATAATAATAATTTATTGATATATATGTACATATACACGTCATGGAACAATCATGGATAAATAAAAACACTATTAATGCGCTCACAATACGTTAAAGACCGCAAGACCTATACAAAACAATACACCAGAGTACCAATTAAAATATAAAGAAAATATAAAAATATAAAAAACACAAAAAGGCTATGTCAAAATTTATGCTTCAAGTAGTCATTTACCGAATAAAAAACGTTCTCCATCAGCACCTTTTTTATTAATATTTTTAGATTAATCCATGGTAGGTTCCTAAACCTATAAGGCAAAGCATTGTATACCTTCACGGCCACGTAATTCGAACCTAGCTGACTTTTCCCAATGCGATGATACGGTATCACCAAACCGCTCTGGTTTCGTGTTTCATATTTGTGAAAATCACCATTTTTGCAGAACCTATCCGGCGACTTGTGAACAAATTCCAGGCAAGCAAGTATGTACAAGGATGGGAGGGTCAGTATTTTGTGTTTTCTGAATAAGTTTACACAACTCGTAGTACTGGATACACCACTAAGGGCTCTGACTGCACTCTTTTGCATCCTGAAAACCGCCTCAGCCGCGCCAGACGCTCCCCACATCAATAGGCCATACAAAACCCTGCCCTGAAAATTTGCACAGTACACAGTCCTAGCCGCCTCGGGTGTAGCCACTAGTCTCACTCTTCGTATTGAGTATATTGCTGATGCCAAATTCCGACACAAGTTATCAATGTGGCACTCCCAAGTCAGGTTGTTCGCAATCAGCAGGCCCAGAAACTTGATATTCACTTTGGGCTCACCCGCCACTCCTCTAGTTGTTATTGCCAGCTGTTGGGTTTTGTCCTGATTTAGTTTCATAAGATTGCTACTAAACCACTCACTTGCTTCCCCCAACGCAGTCTCCATATAAACCTCTGCAACTTCCCTGCACTGGGCACGCACTATTATTGACGTATCATCTGCAAACTGGGTGACTCTACCCACGGTGACATTATGGGGCATATCATTGACATAGATTAGAAACAGAAGAGGCCCCAATATTGACCCCTGTGGAACCCCCCGATCAACAGGGGCTGCATCCGAGAGTCGATCATTCCAGTATACCTTCTGTCTTCTGTTTGCCAAATACGAACCGATCAGCTCATTTGCTTGTCCTCTCACTCCATACATGTTTAACTTTCCCAGGAGTATCCCGTGGTCCATTGTATCAAAAGCCTTACTCAGGTCGCAACATCCCAGAATTACCGCATCTTTAGCATCGAGAGCATCCGCTATATATTCCAGGACCTCCGCAATCGCGGTAGTCGTGGACTTACCCCTCCGATAGCCATGCTGACTCACATTTATGAGTGCGTGTGTCTCAAAGAACTGGATTAATCTCTTTTTGATAATGGTTTCCAAGATTTTAGACATCACGGGTAGAATGGAGATTGGTCTAAAATTCTTTTTGTCAGTCGATCCTCCCTTGTGT
>JAVIWB010000168.1:0-14156 GCA_031893035.1 Dermolepida albohirtum | reverse complement strand
ATCCCAATCCCCGGTCCCGGCCGACACCAGTTGCCCGGTGGTGGCGATGGTGTATTCGTGCGCCTTTTTCCCGGTGAGGAGGTAATTGAAATAGCAGGGCATCATGAGCAGGGCGTCGGCGCGGTCGAGCAGTTCGGGCGCGTTTCTCTTCAGCGCCTGGAGCTGGAAGATGGTGTTGAAAACGAGCGGCTGGATGCCGGTGCGGGCGTAGAGTTCCTCGCGGCCGATGATGTCGTATACCTGGTCGTCCATGCCGGCGGTGCGGCGGTCGCGATAGGCCACGGCCGGGCCGAGTCGGGCGCCGTTGGCGTCAAGCAGGATGAAGTCGACGCCCCAGGTATCGACGCCCATGCTCTGCGGCGGGGCGCCCATGTCGCCGGCCTTGCGCAGGCCGGCGACTATCTCCGCGAAGAGGGCGTCCACATCCCACTGCCGGACGCCGTCGATTTCCCGGGCCTCGTTGACGAAGCGGTGGATTTCCCGCACCCGGATGACGCCGTCCTCCAGCCAGCCCAGGATATGCCTGCCGTTGGAGGCGCCGATGTCGATGGCGAGATGATAGGGCGCGGACATTCAGGGGCTCCTTGACTCGATGTGGATTGGGGGAATAAGCGGAGGTCGGGGTCGGGGCCGATTGGCCCGGGCAATTGTTCTGTGTTTTTCTTTGTTTTTAATAAAATACCACATAAAAAACGATTGTCAAATAAAATCATGAAATGCCGTCCGGACAAATAATGAGCGCATTATTCTCCGAATTCATAACAAGTAATCGTTTCATGGGTTATGAATCCGCCGTTGCCGTAAAAACAAATTAAAAGCAAAAAATATTTCTGTTTTTCTGTTATTTTCTGTTTTATTGTCCGTTATCCGCTTGCATAAGGCCGGGAATGCGGTATACTGCAAAAACAGGATCGGCCCGTATCGTTGCATCCGCCGATCCCCATTCCCCCGCGGCCTCCTTTCCGGGAAATGCGGCAACGGAGTTTTTATGACCGATCAAATGCTGCTGCAATGCGTGAGCGATCTTTCGGCCAGGTTCGGCACCGACGCCTATGTCCGGGGCGGCGGCGGCAATACGTCCTGCAAGACCGATTCCGTCCTCTACATTAAACCAAGCGGCATCAGTCTGGCCGAGATGCGGCCGGAAAGCTTCCTCCCCCTCTCGCGCGAACGGTTGAACGGCCTCTATGCCGCCCGCTTTTCCTTTGACGAAAGCGTCAGGGAAAGCGAGATCGTCGCCTTCATGGCCGGCACGGTCATGCCCGGGCATTCGGGCCGGCCGTCGGTGGAGGCGCCGCTCCACAACACCTTCCCCCAGCGCTTCGTCGTTCATACCCACCCGGCGATCATAAACGGCCTTACCTGCGGGAAGGACGGCGACGCAGTCTGTCATTCGCTCTTTCCCGAGGCCCTGTGGCTGCCCTTTATCGAGCCGGGCTATACGGTGAGCATGCGGGTGCGGGAGGAAATGCGCCGTTTTCACGAACAGCGCGGGATATGGCCGGAGATGCTGTTCCTCGGCAACCACGGCTTGTTCATCGCCCACGACGAGCCTAACGGCGTGCGGGCGCTCTACCGCCGGGTTATGGACGCCGCCGGCGGCATCGTCGACATGGCCGGCCTGTCGGGGGAGCCGGAACGCGCGACCGCCCAGGACGGCGGAACGGCGGAGCGAGAGATCGCCGCCATCAAATCGTCGCTGGGAAAGAACGCGGCGGCGGTCGCGGTGTCGGGGCGGTTCGCGATTCCGCGCGGCGCCATCACGCCCGATCACATCGTCTACTGCAAGGCGAAGATGTACGAGGGAAAGGCCGCCACGGACGACTTGAACGCCTTTTACCGCGACAACGGCTATTGGCCCCGGGTCGTCGCCACCCCGAACGCGGTGTACGGTGTCGGCGCCAGCCGCAAGGTGGCGGATCTCGCGCTGGAACTGGCGTGGGACGGCGCGCTGGTGGTGCGCTATGCCGGGGCCTTCGGCGGCATACAGTACCTCGAGGAGCGTTTCATGGACTTCATCGCCAACTGGGAAGTGGAAAGCTATCGTCAGAAAGTCGGTCAGTAATACGGCGCAATCCGGAGAAGGCTTCATGTTGGGAATCGAACGCAGGCAGAGGATCCTCAACAAGCTGCGCACCGATCACAAGGTGTATGTGGCGGATCTCAGCCAGGATCTGCGGGTGACCCAGGAGACCATACGCCGCGATCTGGAAAAGCTCGAGGACAACGGCATGCTTCTGCGCAGCCACGGCGGCGCCGTGCTGGTCACCCCCGCCAACGAAGACCTGTCCTACGCCAACCGCACGGCGGCGAACTACGATCTCAAGCAGGCCATCGCCAAGAAGGCGGTCGGCCTGGTGAACGACGGCTCGTCCCTGATGGCGGATTCGAGCAGCACCGTCCACGCCGTGTTTTCGCTGCTCAAGAACAAGAAGGACGTGACCGTCATCACCAACTCCATCAAGCTACTCAACGACTTTTCCGGCTGCGGCCTCGAACTGATATCCAGCGGCGGCAACCTTCGCGCCCATTCCCTGGCGCTGGTGGGCAGCGCCGCCTGCCGGACCCTGGCCTCCTACAATGTGGACCTGGCGGTTTTCAGCTGCAAGGGGCTGGATCGCGAGCAGGGCGTCACCGAGTCGAACGAGCCGGAGGCCGTGGTCAAGCAGGCGATGGCCCGGCAGGCGAAAAACCGGGTGCTGCTGGCGGATCACACGAAATTCGATCAGGTGGTGTTCGCCAAGACCCTCGACTTCGCCGGCATCGACTACGTCATCACCGACGTCGAACCCAACCGCAAGTGGATCGACTTTTTCAAAAAGCACGAGATTCAGCTTATCTGCTGACAATTTCCGTCCGGAGAACACCATGTCCACCTCCGCCTCCGCCGCCCCGGAACCGCCCGCCGGGATACGGGACGCGCTCAACTCCTTCGATCCGGATCTGCGCAGGGAAGCCCTGGCCAAAGCCGCCGCGCTTCCGGGCAATACCCCCGCGACTCCGGCCGGCGATATGGTCAACAACCACATCCACACCTTCTATTCCTATTGCAGCATGAACCTGTCGCCCTACGGTCTGGTGTGGGAGGCGGTCCGGCGCGGCCTGGCCGTCGTCGGTTCGACCGATTTCGACGTGCTGGACGCGATGGACGAAATGTACGAGGCCGGCGACGCCCTCGCCGTCCGCGCCACCGTCTCGTTGGAAACCCGCGCTTTCGCCGGCGCTTTCGCCGACCGGGAGATCAACAGCCCGGGCGAGCCCGGCGTCATCTACGTCATGGGCGTCGGCTTTGTCCGAAAACCCGACCCGGCAACGCGGGAAGGGAAGCTGTTCGCCTCGTTGGCCGCCCGTTCGCGCCGTCGCAACCAGGAGATGGTCGAAAAGATCAATGCCGTTCTCGCGCCGGCCATCGTCGACTATCAGGCGGATGTCCTGCCCCTGACCCCGGCCGGCAACGCCACCGAGCGCCACACCTGCGAAGCTTATGATCGTAAGGCTCGAACCCTGTTCGCCGACGCCGTTCGCCTCGCCGCCTTTTGGAGCGAAAAGTTGGGCCGGCCGGCCGGGGAGATCGCGACGCTGTTGAACGACGCCGGCGCTTTTCGCAATCTCATCCGCGCCAAATTCATGAAACAGGGCGGCGTCGGCTACGTCAAGCCGGACCGCGATGCGTTTCCGCCGGTCGGGTTTTTTTTCCGCATGGTCGCGTCGGCCGGAGCCGTCCCCTGCCTCGCCTGGCTGGACGGGCTGTCGGCGGGCGAAGCCGATCCCGGCCTGTTGCTGGACACCGCGATGGCCTGGGGTGCGGGCGCGGTCAACGTGATACCCGAGCGCAACTGGAACATCGCCGACCCGGAGTTGAAAAAGCGCAAGCTGGCCGCCCTGGACGCGTTCATGCGGGCCGCGCGCGCGCGCCATCTCCCGGTGCTGGCCGGCACCGAAGCGAACAGCCCCGGGCAGAGGTTCGTCGATTCCTTCGAGGCCCCGGAGTTGGCGCCCTATGTCGACGATTTCCGCGCCGCCGCCTATTGGCTGTACGGTCACACCGTTCTCGAACGCGCCGCCGGCATGGGCGCGCGCAGCGCCTGGGCCGGGCGGCATTTCGCCGGGGATCGGGCGGCCGCCAACGCCTTCCATATCGAAATGGGCAAGGCTATACCGCCCGGATGTCTTCCCGTCGGCTTGAATCCGGACATGGATCCGGGAGCCGTCCGCGAACGGGTCGGGATAAACGCCGAGAGCCCGTAGATAAATTACGGACCATACAACATTCGTCATCCCGGCGGAATAAACAGATGCCGCACCCCGAACGAAACCAGGCCGGGACCTATTTTTTCAACCTGGTCTGTGGGATGTTTGCGAGAAGCGCCCACAGAACCCGTTCCGCGCGCTGTGCCACGCGCAACGCATACTGGAGAAACCCATGGCCGGAATTTACGAGCGCTATCGCCAGGTCGATTACCGATTGCCCGACACCTACCTCTCCTGGGATTTGTTCGGCGCCGGACTGGACAACCTTGGCCGCGACGGCAAGGCCATCGAACTGCCCCTTACCGACCCCAGGCCCGACCAGATCCTGTTGCGGGTCGATGCGCTGGGGCTGTGCTTTTCCGACACCAAGCTGATCTGGGCCGGCTCCGAGCACCCCCGCGTTCGCGGTCGGGATCTGCGGACGGATCCCACCGTGGCCGGCCACGAAGCGGCCATGACCGTGGTCAAGGTCGGTTCGGACTGGAAGAACAAGTTCAGCGTCGGCCAGCGCTTCATCATCCAGGCCGACATCAAGATCGGCGGCGAGCAAAAGGCCTTCGGCTATGTGCAGCGGGGAGCGATGGCGCAGTATGCCTACGCCGGGCCGTGGGTTCTGGATGGCGACGGAATCTGCTACCTGCTGCCGATCAAGGATTCCACCGGCTATGCCGAAGCCGCCCTGGTCGAGCCATGGGCTTGCGTCGAGGCCGCCTACCACCTCCCCGAACGAGCCGCGCCCCACCCGGCCGGGAAGGTGTTGGTGGTCGTCGCCGACGCCGGCATGGCCGTCGATTTCACTGGGCTTTTCGCCAAGGCCCCCGCCCGCCTTGTCGTCCTTGGCGGCGGGGAGGCGTCGATTGCGGGGCTGAGGCACGCGCGTGAAAATGCCGGCGCGGCGACGCCCGAAGCGGTGCGCGCGGCCGGCGGCGGCGGCGGCTTCGACGACATTTATCTCGTCGGCGCGGCGGCTCCCGAACTTGTGGAGGCCTGCGACGACGCGCTGGCCGCCTCCGGCATGTTGTGTTTTCTTTCCGCGTCGCCCCTTCCCGGCAAGGCCGCCATCGACATCGGCCGCGCCCATTACGAATTGACCCGCTTCATCGGTTCGCCGTCTCCCGACGCCGCCGCGGCCTATGGCCAAAACACCCGCCAGGAGTTGCGCGCCGGCGGCCGGGCCTGGATGGTCGGCGCGGCCGGCCCGATGGGGCAGATGCACGTTCAGCGGGCCCTGGAACTGCCCAAGCCGCCGGCGATTCTTTTCTGCACCGATCTGTCCGATGAACGCCTCGCCTACATGGTCAATCGCCTGCGGCCGCTGGCCGACCGCAAAGGGGTGAAGCTGATCTGCCTGAACGTGGGCGGCGTGAAGGACCTGGACAGCCGCGTCGCCGCGTTGACCGGCGGCAACGGCTTCGACGATGTCTTTGTCCACGCCCCGGTGGCGGCGCTGGTGGAGCAGGCGGCGGGCGCGCTGGCCAAGGGGTCGATCCTGAACGTCTTCGCCGGCGTCGGCATCGGCACCAAGGCCAGGATGAGCCCGGAGATTTTCCGCACCCTGCACACTCGTCTGCTCGGATCGTCGGGATCGTCGATGGAGGACATCGTGGCCACCCTGGCCAAATTGGAATCCGGGCAGCTCGCCACCCGTATGAGCCTGGCGGCCCTGGGCGGCATCGAAGCCACCTGGCTGGGCATCAAGGGGGTCAAGGAAAACCGCTTCCCCGGCAAGACGGTCATCTATCCGCAGGTGCGCTCGCTCGATTTGATCGGGCTGGACAGGTTCTCCGACGCCTGCCCGAATGCCGCCGCCCGGCTGGAAACCGGACATGTGTGGACAAACGCGGCCGAGGAGATTTTCCTGGCCGAGAAATTGAAAATCTGATTCCGGTTTCTATTTGTCGCGATCGTGCAAAAAAAAGGAAGGCGCTATCATGGTATTGCGGGGACGGAAAGCGGTGGTGACCGGCGGCGCCCAGGGCATCGGCCAGGCGCTGGCCGAGCGGCTGGCCCGCGAGGGCGCGGACGTGGCGATTCTCGATCTCAACTTCGAGGCGGCGACGGCGACCGCCGCCGACATCGCCGCCGGGACCGGCCGCGCGGTGAGCGCGGTGAAGGTGAACGTGACGGATGAAGACTCGGTGGCGGCGGCGATGGATCAGGCGGCCGGCCGGCTCGGGGGATTGGACATCCTGGTCAACAACGCCGGCGTCCTGAAGAGCCACTACATCACCGAATTTCCCAAGAAGGATTGGGATTCCGTGCTCGGGGTCAATCTGACCGGAGCCTTCCTGTGCGTCAAGCACGCGGCCCGGATCATGGTCGAAGCCGGGCGCGGCAGCATGGTGATCATCGCCTCCCGCAGCGCCAAGCGGGGCGGCCTTTGGAACCACGCCTATTGCGCCAGCAAGTTCGGGGTGGTCGGGCTGGCGCAGTGCGTGGCGCTGGATCTCGCCCCGCGGGGCATCCGGATCAATTGCATCTGCCCCGGCAACGCGCTCGACACCCCGCTATGGAAGGACCTCGCGGTCCAATACGCCAAAAAGTACAACGAGACCCCCGAGCAGGTGCTGGAACGCTACCGGAAGCGAGTTCCGCTCGGCCGGGGCTGCGACGTCGCCGACATCGCCAACCTCGCCGTCTTCCTCGCCTCCGACGCCTCGTCCTATATGACCGGGCAGGCGGTCAACCTGACCGGCGGCGAGATCATGTCACCATGAGATCGAAAGAAACGCGAAAGAATTCATCCCGTTGTCAAGCCGATCCCGTATTCGACCCGCCCCCTCCGCCTCCGGCGCGAGGGGGATTTTAATGGGTCGTCAAAGACCCTGAAAAACCGCTTGCCAAAACGCCGATCTTGGTGATAAATGCATGATGGAGAAACGCGCACAGGCAAAGGCCCGCCCGTCGGGCCGGGTTGCTTTTTCCGCACAACGATCGCGGGCGATTTCGACGTCCGCCGCAACCGCCCCGCCGTCGCGCGCTCCGAATGTTTTACTGGACTTTTGAACACTGGCTATTAAACCGCCAATCGCCAGTTTGCGTGAGTTGGAAGTCTCCGTAAAATCGGGCTTTTTCATTTTACACACTATCGACTCGGCGGTTTGAATCGATAGTGCGCAAAACTTCAGTGAATAATAGAGAATAAAAAATACACGGATAGAAGCGATAGAATGGAGGACAAAACTATAGGCTGACGACATCCCATCGGAATCCCCCCCCCTATCTCTATTCGCTCGCATGATCGCGTCGTAAGGCATCTACGAATGCGATATGTGATGTTGTGCTCCATCCGGCTGAACGGCCGGCGATGGGCGTTTGTCATGTATTCCCGCCGGGTCGCGTTTCGCGCGGCTGTTCGCGGAGCGGCGGGTCCGGAAGTCATCGGTCCACTGTTCCGTTTTCGCTCTGCGCCATGCGGGCCAAAACGCGCACGGGGAGGGATCGATGCCTTTGCGGGAACGCCGAAGGAGAAGGCATGTCTGGAAAAAAGCACATAGTGTCCGACCCGCTCTGGGAGGAGATCCGGCAGCATATCCCCGCCCGGGAAAACACCCATCCGCGCGGCGGCGGGCGCAAGCCGAAGGACGATCGGCTGGTCTTCGAGTCCATCCTCTTCGTGCTCCGCTATGGCTGCCAGTGGAACGCGCTGGATGCCAGCGGCCTCTGTCCCAGCTCGACGGTGCATAATCGTTTTCAGAAATGGGTGGCCGCCGGCGTATTCCATCGCCTTCGGGCGGAAGGGCTTCTCGACCGCGAGATGGCGAAGGACATAGACTGGTCCTGGCTGTCGGCGGAGGAAAGCGTTGCCGTTCCGACAGCCAAAACGGGTCGGGCGAAACGGGCCTCCGTCCTGTCGTGGCGGGAGAAAGCCCGCAAGTCGCCGACGTCGCGCGACCGGCAGCTCGCGGTCAAGAGTTAAAAGCGTTCTCAAACCCTGGAACAATCACTGAAACATCATACCCCCCGCCCACATTCAAGCTCATTGCGGCTCTGTGAAAACCGGATGGCATCGCAAGGTATTTTTGATAACCGGATGCAGGAATTCCCATCACCGCCGCCCGGGGGCAAAGCGGCGGCGGCGAAAACGCCTCTTTTCCGAGATAATATTCAAACAATCACCATTTCTCGCGGCCCGAATCGCTTGTTTGTCGGGCAAGAAATCCGTCTTTGCCCATCGCCATAAGCAAAGCCACACTGTGGCGCATCCGGATTACAAACATCTTCCATAACCGAAAACTATCATTAATATCGGATATTTCGCTTCAAATTCAGAATCCCGTCGATCATTTCTCACTGCGAAGAGCATTTAATGGTAACTATGTAAAAATAAATATATTATAATTAAATAGCCGACGGCGGTTATATGCATTGCACTATGCGAACAATGAATAATCACGAATAAAATGAATATTCGAAAATAAACACTTCCCTTTTTAAAAAATATGTGTATTTTGTTATCAGGATGGACTGCATCATGCAGCATATTTATCGTGTGCTATCGATACCTCTGCGGCGCCGGCAGGCAAGCGTTTACGGATGATTCGCGCCAGGGAGTCGACGAATATCGCGGAAATGGTTTGGCGGCCGGTTGGGTGCGGTGGGTGACGGGGAAACGGAATTTTCGCTTTTCGGCAAGACAGGGTCTATGCGATTTTCTTTTGCCGCGAGCGCTCCACTCTGATATCGGCATCTCCCTCGTGAACAAATGCGGCATTTTTTTTGCCGTTCAAAAGCAACTTATATCGTAAATCAATAAACTCCCGAATTTCGCCGGAGTGCCGTCCCGCCCCGAAGGCACATGGGGAATCCGCAATCGGGGCAGGCGGCGGGGCACTGTGTTGCGGTGGTTTCCGCGTTGGCGGCGTCGTGGCGGGAAACTCCGGCGGTACGGCGGTATTTTCGCTCACCATGTTGAAAATGCTCATTGACCCGCGAAGCGACGCGTTCGCTTCGTGGGGGGTGGTGTTTTGTACCTTGGCGCGGCGTCATCGAAACCGACCGGTCGAAGACGTCTTTTGCGGGGAGTAACCGGGGGACTCGGTCGGAAAACGACAAATCGCACCCAAATGGGCTTTCGCCCCCCGCGCCGCGATCGAGCAGCTTGGGAGAGGGGTGTTTTGTCGCTTCGAACCGGGCGGCGGCGGATGCGCGCCTCTCCGGATATCGGGAATAACTCTTTTTTTGACTTCCAGTGAAACAATTTGACGTTCGTGATGCGAGGAGGAGGAGATGGGGAGAAGGAGCCTTTTTGCCGCCCAGCCCGTCAGGGATGGCGAACCGGACGGACGGAGCGCGAAACTCGCCGCATATCGGCGGGATTTGCGCGGTGGCAGTCGGTGGTTGGCTGTACTTGCACTGGCGTTCATTGCAATTGCGATAATCGGTTCGGGGGAATCGGGGTGGGCTGTTGAGGTCGAGTACAATGCCACCGATGCGGCGAGCAGTGCCTACAGTGACCGGGGTGGTGTATTTTATCCGGTCTGGAATGACAATCCAGGGTCTACAACGCTGACAGCGCCCGCCTACCTGATAGTGAACGGCGTTCTCTATCAGGCCTGCACGCATTGGACATGGTCCCTGAACCTCGATATTACAGACCCGAATTACGGCAAGTGGTCGGCGTCCGGGGGCACCCCCGTATGGGAGCCTGTGTCTTGGCAGACGATCACCAACATCATCACCGATTTGTCAAACAATACATTCACCAGCTATGGCGACGCTTCGGGCGTGGACGGCGGAACGGGCAAGGGCAGCGGCAACACCGTCAACATCTCCGGAAACGGTCAGGTCTCCGGTAGTCTGCAGCTCTACGACACGGGCGACAATGCCAGCGCCAACACCCTCAATATCGGCTTTCACATGGGTACTGGGTTTAATGGGCAGCATATCGATGGTTACGAAGCCGGCGGAACCATCATCGGCACGGTGGATGTCGGACGCGGCTCCATCAACATGTATGACGGCGCCGTGACATCCACGGGCAGCATCTACGCCCAGAATGGCAGCACCACCTTCACGCAGACGGACGGCGACGGCAACCTGCCCCCCGGCACGGATCAGTCTTCCGGCGGCACCATGAGCGGCACCGTCAACATGAACGGCAACGGCAACTTCATCTACAACTACTTCCAGTCCGCCGGCACCCAGAACGGCACCGTCAACATGAACGGCACCGGCACCACCAACCATTATTACCTCTCTGGCGGCGCCATCAGCGACGCCGGCGCCGGCGCCAGCGCCATCAACATGAACGGAACGGAGAGCAACAACCGCTTCACCCAGACCGGCGGCATTTCGAGCGGCGCGCCCATCAACATGAATGGGGTTGACAGCACACGCAATATCTTCGAAATGTATGGCGGAACCAATAGCGCACCGGTTTTTTTGGGAACTGCCGCTACGGCAGCCCACCACGACAGCGTTTTTTACATGGGCGCCGGCACAAGAAGCGGCACGGCCACCATCGTTGGCGAGAAGGATCTGTTTTGGCTTCAGGGTACAGCCAATTACCAAGGGGCAACGACCATAAGCAGCGGAAACGTCTTTAGCGGCAACAATGTCGCCGTGATTGATCTGCTCAGTCCCGACAGCGGCGGCGGACACGAAATGACGGGGTCGCTCGACTACTCCGGCACAGTGAACGCCGGCTCGGATACTCTCGGCAAATACAATCATCTCTTTTTCGCCAACGGCGACATCACCGGCGACATCACCACCACCGGCACAACAGGCGCCACCACCGATACTTCCACTTTCGTGTATATCGGTTACATGCCGGGGTATTCCTGGTACTGGAACGACGGCTACAATTTGACCGGCATAACCGGTTACGATCCCGTCGGCCCCTCCGGCATCTTCGATATGGGCAGCGGCAGCATCAACGACACCGCCCACCTGAACGTCAAAACAATCACCGGCGGCGGCGGTCAACTGCATGTTCAGGTCACAGCCGGCAATGACGGCGACAGGTACGGCAATGTGTACAATATCAAGGGAGACGAAACGCTCGCGAACGACATCACGCTCTCGCAATACTATTACGACTATCAGGACGACCTCGTTTCCGGCCTCTCGAAAACCTATCCCGGCATGTACCCCGGCGGCTACGCCTGGAACCTCTACCCGAACGAGACCCCGGGCGGAATCATCAGTGATTTTTATGAACAGTTCGCCTATACAACCCAGTTTTCCAATAACGGCGATTACCTGATATACAGCCTTCTCAATCAGGACGTCGTCAACATCGGCGGGTATGTCGACGTGAATAATTCCGGCGCCACCATCGAGGACGCAACGGCGGACAAGACCCTGTACCTCAGCAGAACAAACGTCACCATCGGCGCCATAACCGATTTTCCGGATCCCTCCGCGGTCGCCGCCGGGAATCCCGGCACCTCGGATCCCGGCAACTTCAGCAATGATTACGGCGCCATCGATCTCAGCGCGACGACCGGCGATCAGTACCTGATTCCGTACGCCAAGGATGAACATGGCGTTGACGCATACACCGACGGCGGCAATTACACATCGCATCACTACGGCGATTTTTTCGACGGCCACCAGGCGCAGATCACCGCCGGCATGGTCAACGTCTACGCCGGCAGCAAGCTGACGGTGCACCTCGCCTACGACGCGACCGGCCTTAAGACGCTGGACGCCACCAGCAACATCATCGACAACCTCAACATCGTCGGCGCGATGTCGTCGCCCGAGTACTGCAACGATTGCGGCTACACATCCGAATCCGACTACACCGCCAAGGTCACCATCGACCGCACCACCATCCATACCCTGACCGACGGCGCCACTATCACCCATAATCACAAATACTACAAGACGGATCGCAATGGCAACCTGACCGTCGTCGACGCATCCACCGGATCCGGCTATGTGGTTAAGGGTTTATACACCGCCAACGTCGTCGTCGGCGTCAACGGCATCCTCCAGGGCTTCAGCGAATTCACGAGCGCCGCCGACCACAACGCGACGAACGCCAACGTCATAGGCGACGTCGCCATCCTTTCCGGCGGCATGCTCAGGCCGTACGACTCGGAGATTTTCGTCGTCAATGGCAACACGCTGCCATACAACGCCGGCACCGATCCCAATACCCTGTATGGAGTCGATCCCTTGGAGGCAAGGTACGACTATATCTCCAGCGCCGCCGATTTCGAGGAGAACGCCACCAAGCTCAAGGGCGTGCAGTTCCGGGTGGGCGCCATCAATTCGTCCACCAATAAAACGCTCTACTTCGAACACGCCTCCCGGCTCTCCACCCGGCTGTGGGCCCAGGATGACGGCGCCAACGTCCTCGGCATCGTCAGCGACGGCACCGACCGGGATCGGGACGGCCTCCCGGTGTTCACCGCCAGGGGCGACGCCCTGAACGTCCAGCGCTATCTCGGCGACAGCGTGAGCGCGGAACTCATCGACTTTTCCGAACTCGCCTACAACAGCATCTACATGAAGGACGGCATCTACAACCCCTACAGCCCGACCGAACTCGCCAATCCCTCCCTGGTCTCGGGCGGCATCGCGTCGGACTACTACACCGTCCTCAACGCCACCGACGCCGCCGCGATGCGGAAGCTGTGGTCGGGCATGGCGCAGCACAACAAGGTCCAGTACGTCCCCGTCTTCGGCTTCGTCAACGAACTGAAGTCGAAGCTCGAATACCAGATCTACCAGGGCGACGACCAGTCCGGCATCAAGTCCTACTACTACAACGTGGCGGTGAGCGACGCCGTCATCCCCGAACTCGCCTACATGGACGACGCCAACCACCTGTTCAACCGCGACATCCTCTTCTCCGACATGCTCGGCCAGTGGGATTTCGAGAAGACGGCGGACAACAAGGGCATCGTCCTGCGCTACCGCATGCTGGCGAAACACCCCCACCAGGGCGGTCTCGCCATCGACCAGCGCCTCCGGAACTCCCGCGAAGACGCCAGGAAGCTCGACGAAATCCGCTACCCGTTCCGGACCGCCTACAACATGGACGACCACAGCCTCGACGGCCTGTTCTTCGCCGACCCGTCCCTCGACGGCGTCTACGTCGACGCCAACGGCAACATCGTCGGCTACGACACTCCCTACCAGAACGGCGCCGACACCTACGCCTACGACGGCAACCCCTACGACGCCGAAGGCTTCAACGGCGACATCGAGGAATACTACCGGGACAACCAGGCCCGCTTCGGCAACTACCGCGCGGTCTGGGTCCACGACATCGCCAACTGGCTGCAGGCCTTCCAGCTCAACGCCACCAGCATGGCCGACGCCTACCGTTCCCTGCGCCTCATCTCGGCAGAACCCTACGCCAGTTCGGCCAACGCCAACATCGCCGCCATGAACCTGTTCATCTCCAGCCGCGAACGCAACGGCGTTTCCTCCCTCTACGAAGTGGAAACCAAGTCGGGGCTCTGGAAGAACCTGGGCGAGGAGCACATGCCGGCCGAGGCCGAAACCTACGGAGAAGCCACGGCGATGAACTTTGTCAAGAACCCCCTGCGCATCTGGACCGCCGCCCTCGGCAGCACGGGCAAGCAACACGGCAACGGCGACGAATACGGCTACGACAACCGCGACTACGGCATGCAGATCGGCGCCATCAAGGAGCACGGCGACCTCTACTTCGGTCTCACCGGCGGCTACCTCCGCTCCCGGAACCGCTTCGACGAACTGCAATCCGTGAACAATTCGGACAACTACATGGGCGAGGCCCTCATCGGCTACCACCGCAAGATGTGGTTTTTCGAACTGAGCGCCAACGCCGGCTACATGGATCACAAGATGGACCGCGACCTCACCCACGGTTCCGACCTCAGCAACAGCGGCTACAACCCGGCCCTGGACTGCAACCTGTTCGACAACTACTACAACGGCGTCTACAGCGTCAAGCACAC